>JANTPZ010005665.1:0-16896 GCA_025593235.1 Vachellia pachyceras
TATTGACTTCTTTAAGCTAAGAATGATTGGGGTGAGTGTGTGTATGTATATATAACTACCGTTGTCCAACTCCATTCCCAAGACGGAAAAAAAAAGGTGTTAGTTATGACTAACACATGGAACACAAGCAACACCACAGATGATATTTTATTATTTACAATGGGATGAAGTAAGCAGTGAATTGCATTGATCAATCCAATGCACGGATGCCTGTTTGAAATGATGATCCAGTCCCATATTGGGTTTGTTTGGACAACCCGTTGGGAGAACGGATACAGGTTCCGAGGTAAATATGTGAGAGGAATTTTACCTCGGTAAACGCAGGAATGGATTTTCGTTATCCAAATGGACTAACCAAACAAGCCTATTTACAATGGGAAATGATGATTATTGATTCAATTAGGGACCTTTATACAATTCTATCAGATTCTCTCTATGAAATTTTAATGATGCAAATGCCAACATATGTGTACCGTAAACACACCAATCTCTTGAACTGTGCATGGCGACACAGATTGCGTCTGGTCAATTGCAAAAAAGAAATTAAATTTAAAATAATGCTCCTACGTATTATTAAGCTTGAATGTTCATTTTCGGATGGTATTTGTCTGCTACTTGCATTATTGTGAAGAACTGCATGAACTGTGACATGCGTGACACCGAGCCAACAATCCTCCGGTAACGATATTTTTCAAGCACATGGGCTTGTTGGGGGCCCAGCCAAGCCAGGATGGATCGTGGAGGGTGGAACTCTCGCTCTTGAAAACGCGTTCATGCATGTCATTGTCTTCAAGCTTGAAAGCAGAGAGCCCATTGTCTGTTTGAAACTTCGTAAATAACTTTTTTGTATATTGTATACAAGTTAGATGATGTGATGTGATATATGTTTGAATTATAAATAATAGTATTGACTTTTATGTAAAGCTAAACATATTTGGATAGATGTTTTAAGGCTATGTTTTGGTTAAAAATGGTCTAAAAATACATTAATATCATTAAATAATGCATGTTTATATATATTTATATATTATTCACATTGTCTTCATTTAACTTATTAGTGTCTTCAATGTGTCTGTTTAGCTCAGCGTTTACTGAGTCTAAACGTACTTTCGACAGTGTTTTTTTTAAAACGATACAGTGATTTTGAGATACTCTTTGCAGATTTCGGGATACTTTTATCTTAACTTATATGCACCGTTGGAAAGAATTGCGTCCCAGACATACCCATAATTTCCTTCACATTCTCAACTTGTGTAAAATTACTTTTATACTATGTTCTCAAACGGTAACAGGTCCTGAAGGATTTCGGGCGTACCTGGAGATGCCGAATTACGAATCTGCAGATACCCACGCGGAAGACGGATCACAAGAGTGGATCCGAATATGATACACAGCAAATACACCGAAGGCAAGAGGACAGGAGATGAGGTAATTCTCTGAAAGAGAAAAGGGAAGAGAGAAAACTTGTTTTCTCTGTGCATTATGTCTGCCGCCTTTGGGGAGCCACTCACTTATCTTGTAACTTTCCACTAGAGTTTAGGTTTACGTATTTAACCTAGCTCATAGACTTGGACCTAATCTATTAAGGGTGGCTCATATCCTAACTGATCCCAACTTAACTTTTTATGAGGAGCTCCTTTTGCCACGAAATGCATTCTTCCAAGAAAGTTTCTCCAGCGAACCATCTACCCTGCTTTTTACCCCAAAATCTACTCTTTTTTTTTTTTGCCGATAACGCTTACCCAATGGAGCCGGATAACCATTTTCTTAAAGCGTGGCCATGTATAATCATAACCAATACCTCCAGGGCATTCTAGATTTTGACATTAACACCGAGGCTTAATGCGGGGCATGAACAAGCACTAATTTTCACGCAGATCAATGCCTAAATCAGTGGCGGAGCCAAAACCTTCTAAAGTGAGGCCAATTTTTTTATTTTTAGGTAAATAACAACAGACTTACTGGTGTAAAAAATTTGAGTGGGTCCAAGTCTTAAAAATCAGTCGGTGCATAATAAAAATCCAATATCTATTTACATAGATATCAATAGTTGAGTGGGGCATTTGCCCACCCTTAACCATACTTGCATCCGCCCCTGCCTGAAATAGATTTGAAGTGTTTCAAGAGTCCTTTTCTAGGCACTCTTAATGCTTCCCTTGCTAAATGGCATTTTTAGATGGGCTATACGTACAAGACAGTTAATGACGACTGTGATACTCGTGTCAACCGTGATTCTTTAATTTTCGTTTACAAGCGATTGACTCACAACCGTGAATGAAGTGGAAAACATTGACCTCACGTCCTCACTCACGGCATTCAAATTTCAAATGCTTGCTTCATTGAAGGCTGATTTTGCCGATGCACCGTCTCTTTAATTAGTCAATGATAACCATCAACTGGGCAAACCATAGCCTACGTCGTGATACAACATTGATTGATGGGGGATCTAACGAAAACAGAGACTGTCACATCCTCTGTATAACATGCTGTAGATCGTGTTCTGTCGAAGGTGGGCTCTCCTTCGGACTGACTGATCTTTGCAGCTAACTCGAAGTCTGGTAAGACCGGTTGGGTCTGGTCATTTGCAGGCCATCGACCCCAAACCGGTAAGAGATGGGTTTCCATTGTTGCGTGCAAACTTCCCTCCAGAAGTCCGGGCACAAATCCAAGTTCACGTCACACAAGAGCTTGCTTGCAACTTTCTCTTTCTTCTTCTTTTGTGAGTTCCCATAATCACATAATGCCCCGTTTAAAAATATGGTAGAAAAGTGATTTTACTTACGTTGAGATAAATAAATAAATAAAATTACCTCGTTTTACAGAAAAATACGATTAAACGATCCTCTGAGAGACTCCCAAAAGTATCGTGAATAAAGGAAGCTGATATTGGCCCAAAACGCTTCATGATACACCAGCCAGAGAGAACTTGGATGACACGCATCATACACAGCAGTGTTCCACTAATTTTAATATCAGCTTATCCTGATGTAACCTGCTGAACTAAACAACTGTCAGAACAGGATAATCGTCATACAGCAGCAAATGAGGGGAGTGTGCGTGCCTGTTTGTGTCACCCGTTAAGTATTGAGCTTTTTCATGCACTCTGCTGATGTCACCGGAATGGTATATAAATCGTATTTTCCAAACTTCTATTCAAGAATGCCGGCATGGTATTATATTGACTTCAACCTTATTTTACTCCTCTTAAGCGCCCGCCTTGACTCTGTTTGATTCTTATTTTTTAATCTGTTTTCTCGGGATTCATGCGTGCACATGAAATAATTCCCATATATATATATATATATATATATATAACACGGCTCTCAGTGTGTATATATGATTTATAAATTCTAATACATCAACTTATGCTAGGTCTATCAACAAGCAGCAATTTTTTCAGCACAATTCGTACTCGGAAATCAGCAAATTCATGTCTAGTGTATGTATTTGACGCTTCTTTATTAATTGGTCTTAAACTGGCCAGCATAAAAAAGAATATAGATCGATGCATTAAACTTTTACCTAAACTTAATCCAAAGAAGAACAATCACATTACAGTCGACGAAGGATCAAAAACAAAGAGGAGAAAAAGTTTATAATAACTCTAGACTCTAGAGCTTTGATTGAGCTTCAGGGATCATGACCTTTCACGTCATGAATGCCTCGGTTCCATTAGAGGGCGATTCAAGAAATCGCATGCACATACAGCATTATTTATCTTGGCAGCGTGAGAGGAAAACTGAGAAAATAAAGCATGGATGAAGATCAGCACGAGATCCATCATCAACGGGCTCTACAAAACCCTGAACTAAGGAAATTTACATGAGAAACTCTAGAAAACGTGAAAGGGGAAAGGAGAAGGATGTAGAAGAGGGATGAAGCATTAAAAATGAGGATCAAATGTTGACAGAGTCGTCACCGTCTTCTATGAAGACCACCAAAGAGAGAGGGTTTATGGAGTATCTAGGCTGCTTCTTCTTGCGACTGTAAAACGGAGCATGTTTCGAAGGGTGCTGCAGCTTCGTCTTCTGTTGCTCCTGCAGACGAAGATCTTGAGAGATTTCGAGATTAGGGGTTTTGAAGGGAACAGCCAAGGGTTTAACAGAAGCAGATTCTATAGACGAAGGAGAGGGCTGAGGGCGAGGATAGAGGAGATCAGTGGGGAAGAAGTTGTATTGTTGAAGACCAGCCATGGAAGAGGAAGGAGGGGACGAAGAAACAGAGTTTAGTGGGTGTTGGTGAGAAATATTTGCTCTGGTCTGGTCTGATATATGGCCTAATCCAAGGGAGGGGTTGTATTTATAGGGAGCGAAGGAGGAGGAGCTTTTTTATTTCCGGAAGGAAAGAAACCAAACCTGTATTTTGAGATTCATCTTAGGTTCATGGCGTCTGTGAGGATGAGGCGCTGCTTATTTATTTTCTTCGTTTAAAAACGCGGTAGGTAAATATTTTTACGCAAATTCGATATAAATATATAAAAGAGATTATGTCATTTTGTGGAAAAACACTACTGAACGTATTTTTGGGAAGTAAATAAATTTTTTTAAAAAAACACATTATGTTCATTCAACCGCACGTTTTTGGCTAATTTGTAATTATTAGTATTATATTACAGGGTTGACGTGCATCCAGCTGAATTATTTTTCGTATTTTGTAATACATTCAGTATTTTAAGATTTTTTTTTTCACATGTGTTGAGCATCCTAAAGCATTTTTTGTATGCATCACTATCATGGATTATTTTTTATTTTTTTGACCTGAATAGTGGATTATTTTTTATGTGTACCTAGAACATTGAAATATTTTGTGTGCATCAAACATTAAGGTAGAAAAAATACTTTAATAAATACTTTAAAATACTGAATAAAGGTAAAAAAAGTACTCCAACGTTTAAGGAAGGTTCGGATTAGCTGATTTGGAGTTTTTAAGTACTATCACCGATACTAATAACTCCATCATGCCAAACATGCTAAATTTATGGCATGGTGCTTTATTATAGTTTATACTTTTTAGTAGCATATGGGTGAAATACAATTCACACACGTGTAAGTGATAGGGACCTGCGTTTGACTGATTTTGGTCAAACGAATTTTAACTCAAAAAATGGAAATAAATTATCTTAACTATGAAGTATTGAAATGTATAAAACCTAAACATTTCATATAAGATAAGAGGGGCTACTTGTTAATCACAACCATTGGTAATCATACACTCAGTGGTTGGTATAAAAATTAGATATGTTTATTTTAATATTAAATATATCATCTCAATTCACACCCTTAAATTTGCAATTTTCTTCCTAAAATATCCTTGTTGCTATTATGTTGAAGAGTTTCATTAAGGTATAATTATAATGTATACGATTAATAAAAATATTTTAAAAAAGTCAAAACATATCTGTTAGAAATAATTAACTTTTGAAAGGAAAAAAAGAGAGAGGATGCAACTTTAATTTATTGCAATCCAAAGGCAAAATGAAAACGTGGTTCAACGCCCTCATGCCCAATTCGCTGCGTGTACCGGATAAGATCATACGATAGCAAGGAAGGAAATTACAAAAACCAGTTCAATCTCTAGGAAGACTAGACTTTTCGCCATTTCCTCACACCCCCTCATTCTCCTTTCATGTCAATCATCCAATTTCCATCCAAATCATAGCGCACTTTTCTGATTTTGGGCCTCGCCGGCCGCCGCCTGAGTAATCTTTATTTCCTTCCTCTTTTTCGAGGATATAGCAGTTCTTATTTCAATTATTGGCTGGCCAGGAAATTTTCCCTTTTCAGCTGGGATCTTCTCATCGAGACCAGTCACCTTTTCGCGGAAATCCTCCGGAATCTTATATTGGCTTGTGGTTTGGTTGCTTCCCTCTCTAGCTCTTTCGTTTGCATAGGAAGTTGGGATTTGGGAGTGGAGATTTGGGTTAGCCTGAGCATCTGGCGTTGGGGTAAAAGGAGTGGAATTAAAGATTTTATTTCCTTTTGTTTGAAACCTGATGAACGCTCTAAATTGTTTTGATATAACAAGTGAACTATTTTGTGATTCCTGTGTAAATAGTTTTCTTCTCTTCTGTCATGGTTTGTCTTGGTTGCCAAGACACACGTAAATCGCCAAATGCGTTGTCTTTCACTTTCTCCTCCTTCACCAGCCATAATACATGCCGTAAATTACAGCCCAACTTATTTCACATTATAATCAGAACTTAGGATTCTCGAATTATCTGTTCTCTTCAGGTTCTAACATTATTCAGTGTTCGCCCCTGAGAATATACTGTTTGCTTCTTACGTTTAACCGAGGAATGGATATAACTAATGAGGCTAACATCAGCCACTTTTCAATTGGGCCTTCAAGTTTTGTGGGACAAATAATTGCTTTTAGGATCATTTCCTGCAAATCTCTCTCGCATTTGAGGCATCAGGTCTTTCGCCTATTGTTAGGTCTTTTTAATAGATTCAGGGGATATATAAAACCCATTATATCATGGCTGCATCCAAGAAACCCTCAGGGTATATTAGCAATGATGACAATTGTTGCTTTCTCTTTGAATCGATACACAAATGTGAAAGCAAAGGCTGAAATGGCATATAGGAGGAAATTTTGGAGAAACATGATGAGATCTGCATTGACTTATGAGGAGTGGGCTCATGCGGCTAAGATGCTTGACAGAGAAACACCAAAAATGAATGAATCAGATCTTTATGACGTAGAATTGGTGAGAAACAAGCTTCAAGAGCTCCACCACCGTCGTCAAGAGGGATCTCTTAGAGACATAATATTTTGTATGCGTGCTGATCTTGTTAGAAATCTAGGCAATATGTGTAATTCTGAGCTTCATAAAGGTAGACTTCAGGTGCCCAAATTAATCAAGGAGTATATTGATGAAGTATCTACACAGTTGAAGATGGTATGTGATTCTGATTCAGACGAGCTCTCACTGGACGAGAAGCTAGCTTTCATGCATGAAACCAGACATGCATTTGGGAGGACTGCTTTGCTATTAAGTGGGGGTGCTTCTCTTGGGTCTTTTCATGTGGGTGTAGTGAAAACATTGGTGGAACACAAACTCTTGCCCAGAATAATTGCTGGTTCAAGTGTAGGTTCCATCATGTGTTCTATTGTTGCTACTCGTTCTTGGCCAGAGCTTCAAAGTTTTTTTAAGGATTCATGGCATTCATTGCAGTTTTTTGATGAAATGGGTGGGATTTTTGCTGTTGTTAAGAGGGTTATGACATTTGGTGCTGTCCACGAGATCAGACAGTTGCAAATGATGTTGAGGAATTTGACAAGCAACCTTACATTTCAAGAAGCTTATGACATGACAGGTCGAATTCTTGGGATAACTGTTTGCTCACCGAGAAAGCATGAACCTCCAAGGTGTCTCAACTATTTAACTTCACCCCATGTTGTCATATGGAGCGCAGTCACTGCTTCGTGTGCCTTTCCTGGCCTTTTTGAGGCTCAGGAATTGATGGCCAAGGACAGAAGTGGACAAATTGTTCCCTACCACCCTCCATTTAATTTGGGCCCTGAGGAGGGATCCTCACCAGCACGTCGTTGGAGAGATGGTAGCTTAGAGATTGATTTACCTATGATGCAGTTAAAAGAGCTGTTCAATGTCAATCATTTTATAGTTAGTCAAGCCAACCCTCATATTGCTCCATTGTTGAGATTGAAAGAATTTGTAAGAGCTTATGGAGGCAATTTTGCTGCCAAGGTCATGTAATTATGAACTTGCTTTGCTCCTTTATATGACCAGGATCCACAGTATACTATACACATATTCATGTGTCTATTACCTGTTCATACCATTACTTGTGGCTTATTATGAGTTTTATCTATTGCATTTCCATTGCCTCTATAATGTGATATCTATTATTAAAAGGTTGGGTTTCTTTTGTGCTATTGTTATTCAACCCTTGCTTCATTCTGAGCCAATTTAGCTGTGGAGGTTCCTCAGTGTGTGACTAAACTATGTGAATTCTTCATTCCCTTTTATCTGGTTATGATCTTGTTGTTATTTGAGTGTCTTTTTGTGCATCAGTCCTTTTGTATTTCCAAAATATATGTACTGTATAATTGCTACTTGTTGTACAAACCCTGTGTTGTTTGATGATCTCTCCTGCTACACTCCATCTTCTATTCACTGGGGTAAGTTATGCCTGCAGACTATGTATGACTAACAAAAGATTGTTGCAAAAAAAACCAAAGAAAGAAAGAAAGAAAAGTAGATGCGTGCATGTGTGTGTGAGAGAGAGGGGCTGTTACCATCTTGTTTGAACCAACATACAACTCTGGCAATTATTGGTCAGAGGTTCAATCCCCTTAGTGGATGGTTTATTAGTGGTGAAATGTTTCTTTTTCTTTTTTTGGCCAAAGTGGCGATGTATTCAATGATTGTATTTGAAGTAATGGCAAGCTATATGTATCACAAAGACTGATTTACTCTCAGGAATTTGAATTTTTCTTCCTACATGTGTGACCTAATGAATGGAAGATGTGCCTCGTAATATTAGTAAAAGCTGCAAATGGCGAATTCTTATATTTAGGAAGCAATTTACGTTTGATTTTGTTAAGTGCTGGATGGGGGTAATAGTTTGTGCTTTTTTGTTTATTACTGTCACTTCTAAGGTGCCTGCTCTACCATTCTATACGTTTTCCAGCCGATCTGAAATCTGTACTGATAATGACGACCTTGATTCTGTAGCTTGCTCATCTTACAGAGATGGAGGTGAAACACAGATGTAATCAGGTACTGGAATTGGGTTTTCCATTAGGCGGACTTGCTAAGTTGTTTGCTCAAGACTGGGAAGGTGATATAACTGTTGTTATGCCTGCTACTCTTTCTCAGGTAAATGCCTAGAGAAGATTTGAAATCAGAAGCCATTTATGCATAGCAAAATAGATTGTTTAAGCTATATATGGTTGTTTCAGGAAAAAATAACTAATGTCTAATGGCTAAGTTTCGGCTAGATATCTACTCTTGTTCTCTAGTGCTCTTCTTTCTCTTTACATTCTTTATCACCTTGAGGAGGATCCTGATCCTTCTGCTCTGTATTTCTTTCTTTCTTCTTGATGATGCCTTGTTTACTAAGAAGGTGGTGCCTTGATGGTAGAAGTGTTATAGATTATAGTAACTATTCATAGGCCTTAGCTGAATAGCTTAAACTTCTGAGTTGATATGACCTTTTAGCATTGATATTAGAGCATCTGTGATCGAATGGTGTGAAGTTTGATCCTCATCACTTCTATTCTTCATAAAGTTAGATGATTTTAAACTTCATTTGACTTAAAGCTATTCGGTTTTCAATGTCCTTTGTAATCGAGGAATCTAAAGATGAATTGTTTCATTTGTCTTTCTCCAGTACTTGAAAATTATCCAGAACCCTTCTCACGTTGAGCTTCAAAAGGCAGCCAACCAGGGGAGAAGATGCACTTGGGAGAAACTTTCAGCCATAAAAGCAAACTGTTCAGTTGAGATTTCTCTTGATGAATGTGTTGCCATGCTCAACCACATGAGAAGACTCAGAAGAACATCCGAGAGAGCATCTTCTGCTTCATCTCACGGTCTGGCTAATACTGTCAAATTCAGTGCTTCAAGAAGAATCCCTTCATGGAATTGTATGGCACGAGAGAATTCTACAGGTTCCCTTGAAGACTTTCCTACAGATTCCTCATCGCATCAAGGTGCTGCTACTAAGAACTGGAGGAGCCACCGTAGTATATATGATCATGGAAGCGATAGTGAATCCGAAAATGTTGATCAGAGCTCTTGGACTCGTAGTGGTGGGCCTTTGATGAGAACTGCTTCGGCAAATAAGTTCGTAGACTTTGTCCAGAGCTTAGATTTTGATGCTGAACTAAATAGAGGTGTCTTGGCTCATCCAAATCGTCAAGTGGCTCAGTGCAATCAGAGTTCTAGGGTGTCAACACCTGACAGCATAATGGTGAATGAAGGTGATCTTTTGCAGCCTGAGAGGATACATAATGTGATTGTGTTTAATGTGGTCAAGAGAGAAGACTTTACACAACATGATCTTGAGCAGCACAGCCCCGAGGTTGCTGAATGTGTTGTCCCAAGTGACTGTCCAGGGAAGGAGATGGATGGTGTTAGCTCTGCTTCTGATTGTGGAGATAATGATTCTACGACAAACGACTCATTGATAACTGATCATTCTACGACCACTGATGTGAGCAAGGATCAGAGCACTTGATTCTGAACTTTCTTCTTCTATTAGTGACTTTTAAATGTTTGCAAGATATTTTTTTTCCCTTCAAAATGTAAATATCACCATATCTACTTTATCCTTTCCTTTTCCTTCTCCTTGCTCCTTTTCTCTTCTAAAAAGGTGCAGACAAAACCTTCGAAGGTTTTGAGAATGCTTAGATGTACAAAATAGAGATGATTGCAATCAATAGTAGTCATTTGTCTGTGTATCTGTTGGGTGCTCAAGTGCAGTATTTACACTGAGTGCAATCAATATTTCATGCTCTATAATGTTATTAAAGGAATCCTGTCCTTATTCGTCAGTTCAGAATCTATTTGTTATCATTCATTAGTCTGTGTTGCCTCAAACCGCCTCTTGGCTGTAAGCCTTCAAAAATTTCACATGCCTTTTGCTCCGTCATTCGAGCCGCTGTCTCATGTATAGGCATAGCGTACATGGAAATTTTTATGCTTCAAGTTTTAGGCTGGAATTTTCATGTTATCATGCTAACGTACCATTACGTACTTTTGATACCTGTAGATCCGAAAGTTTAAAGGGGTGGTTTTCACTTTTTTTTTCAAATTCAATGTATCTAAAATTATTAGTACTTATAGTTTAAAAAAGTCTTATATTTTTTATTTTTATTATTCCATATATTTTGAACGGATTTTTATTTTGATCCCTAAGTTTAACGGTGTCAATTAACACCGTTAAACATCCAAATCCTTAAAACTACATAGGCAGACTATATAAAAATCATTTTCATGTTATATTGTCTAATTAATAAGTCATTTCATCATATTTAATGAAGTTAGTAACACGAGCAAAAATAACAGTGTTAACATTTGATTTAGATTTTTTTTAAAAGTTGATAAACTAACAGCATTAAATAGTGGTAAAAGGGATTTTTTTTTAAGTGAAAAGGAGATATTATTTATCAAATTGGAATAAGTACAATGAAGTTACACAAAGAAGAGGGAAAGAGAAAAACACAACAGACAGGCAAATTAACATAAGAAAATAGAGCTAAGCAGTTCCTGAGCATTTCTAGTATGGTCCTTGAGGCTAAGAACCTCATTAACCAAGCGGAGAGCTAGGGCTTTTTTGTTACAAAATGTGTATTAATTCCTAGCAGCCCATAACTTCCAACACATAATCTCAAAAGTCATACACTAGTGCTGTTTGAAGGTTCTTAAGCAACCACTCGTCAAAAGGGCAGCGCAAGAACAAGGTCACCTTGTGGCTTGGGAGAACCAGCTTCCAGCAGCTGGTAAAAGGGATTTAACCCATGGGTGGTGACATGTTTGACCTGGAAAAAATGGAACCAATCAAAATGCGGGTTGCAAGAGCTCGACTCATATTACCAGTGGGTTGGGGAGCCTTATTATTTTTTTGAATTTTTAATGTGTTTTTTCAAATATTATATTTTCATGAGTTACACAAACACATAATTATATGTATTTATTTCAATATTTTTAATGTTATTGTTATTTATGTATAAAAAATATTCTTTAAAAATGTTTAAGATTAACATACACAAAATTTACTGAAGATATTATAATTATTAAATAATAAATGAAAGTTTATTCCAAAAATGTTTTATTGAAGTCGATTAACTTCCTGTTAATTATTTTTTAAATGTTTTTCTTATTTACTAAATTTTTAAAAAATATATATTAAAAATTTAAAAAGTATATGAAAGTAAGTATTTTATTATTCTCGTAAACTTCCAAGCATTTACATTTTCAGGTAATAAACAATTCACGGGCAAAGAGCATGACGAAAGTGTCGAGACTTGGAGGAGAGAAGGGGGAGTGGGGCCCACCACATGGAGTGGAAAAAGCAGTAGCGGTAATGGTAGGCAGCTAAGCTAAGGCTGAGCTTTCTTCTGCGAAACGAATTTGCAATTTCCGGAACCCGACAATGGCTTGTTTGGCAACCCATTATACCCAAAGAGTCCGTTTACCGAGATAAAATTCCTCCACATAACTGCCTAATGAATAAGCATAAGTACTTCTCCACCGCTTTGCCAAACGGATCCATTAATATGGGTGCTCCCACTCTACGCTTTTTCAAACCGCACTTGCAGGGAATGTCACGAATATAAAAAAAATTAATACTAAATAATAATAATAACACGAATGATATAAAAAAATGATACTTTTTTTATTAAATAAAAATGATACTGAGTTTATTTGTCAGAATGTTTGGAGAAGTCAAATGCATGTTCAATAGTATTTTTCTATAAAACGAGATAATCTCCTCTACATATTTACCTCGACTTGTGTAAAAGGACTCGACTGTGTTTCTACTTTAACAGGGAGGGATGATGGCCACTGGAACCTGTAAAAGCTGAAGTTTTCTATACAGACTTTTGGTCACGCCTGTGCCACAATTTGGTGGACGAAGAGATAGTTCGACCACCAAACAGTGATTGTTTGGGAACTTCATTTCTAACGATATACGTAAATTGAGATAAAATTATCTTAAAATCTGTAAAATCTATTTCGAAATTCATAAAAACCATCTTAAAATTCATAAAACCATGTAGAAATCGGTAAATTCATTTCTCACAATGGAACTTCTTTCTCCCAACGGAATTTCCAAACACACAAGAAGATTATTATGGAGAATCAATCGCGGTTCAGTAATCTTAATACATTCCCCCATTTCTGCAGAGTGATGAAATAATCACATGCATGCAAAGGACCGTCATATTTTTTATTTTTTTGCTACGTTTGTTTATTATTTTTTGGATTTCATGCCACAAGTCAGGCCATTAACTCTATGGAGGGATTATCTCGTTTTACGGAAAAATACTGTTGAACGTGCTTATGAGGAGTAAATAAACTTTTTCAAACAAACATAGTGAAAAATCACTTTCCACCGTTGCCCTCAATTTTCGTTGTCATTGATGGTGCTGGGTTGTTCACCTAGGTAAAATAGTCTAATAATGGATTTCATGGAATTGAAACCTAGTTCTCATAGGTGAGATAGAAACCGTTAATTCTTAAATTTGATCGAACTGGCAATTCTATATAATTCGGTTCTTGCATATTAAACAAGCTAAAGATTGAGTTCCAATTTTCTGTTTATTCCCTGGGGGATAATGTTAAATAGTCACTTTACATTCTTTCAAGTCCCGTTCTGCTTATTCATTGGGGGATAATGTTAAAGGCACATTCTTATAATTACCCTGAGAATATTCAAAACAAAGGAATCATTTGAGGGTTGACCGTGTAATTATGAGTGTCTCCCTTTGCCATTACCTAAGCCACGCCCTTAAGCTGTCCCTACAAACATCACATGTGATCTTCCTACCTACACAAAATGTTTGATCTTAAAGTGAGGGGCCTACATAAAGTGTTTTGGCTGTATATACTTATTTCTTAGAAAAATAAAATAAGCTTCTCAACACCATGACATGGCAAAATGGGATTTGGAAGAAAAAAACATCTAGATGACGGGTCAAACAAGGAATTTTTAATTGAGTGCGACGTTAGAGTAAATGTAAAAAGAGTAATTTCAGTGAAATGAATATATTAAGTAATCATCGTTTCTGGAGGGTCAAAATCCTTAACATCACAACATGTATGAACAGAACCTAATAGTCACTCAAATAAGTCCAAGAAAGCTGCAGAAAAGGACGTGAAAGCAGCGAGGTTCATGATTCAATGGTCACTGGGGTAAAGGGTAGTAGATCGAGGTTGAAGTTGAAGGGAAATGCAATAGGAATTGGAATTTTTTTCCCGTTTATTAATTTAAGAAAAAAGGAATCGTTGAATTTTTAATTGAAAAGGAGAGAATAATTCATACACAGAGTGTTTGAAGTTGAAGGGAAATGAAATAGGAATTGGCATGGCAGTTCAAAATATGAGATTTGTTTAGAACAACGTTTTCAAAAAATAAATATATGTTTAATAGTATTTTTTTTTTTAAACCACATATGCATCTCATTTGCGTAAAAGTATTTCTCTACCGTATTCTTAAACAATCACAAACATCACCGAAGAGAATTTGTCATCTTATGAGAGAAAGGTCAAACACACAGATACATACATGTATATAGTTAAGGAAAAAGCTGTCATTGGGCCCAATAAGCACTTAACATTTGATAATCATATATATATATATATATATTCATCATTCGCTTCAGGCCTGAACCAGTTCCCTTTCACAACCAGACCTGGTCTGAAAACCTAAACCGTGTTCACCTTTTTTTTTTTGCCCGCAAACACGTCAACCCCTTCCACTAAGATATATGGATCATCACATCCGTCTAAATCAATCTGAAATTTCCGGATCAAATATGGACGGTCGATCTGATGAGCATGAGTTGCATATCATCTCCAATCATTATTCCAACGGATACAACACATTTGGTGTGTGCAGATGATGATGAGGCCTAAGAGAGAATTTACAGATAATAGGCTTGTTTGGATAGCTCGTTTGAATATCCAAAAGCAATTCATGCACTTACCGAAACAAAATTCCTCTCATATTTTTATCTCAGAATCTGTATCCATTTTTTCAGCGGACTTACCAAACAAGCACAATCTAGGACACACAGCTTGAGAGGTGTGGTCTTACATACTGGATAAAAATAAATATCTCCATTAATTCCTAAATTTAAGAATTAAGACCGTTACATTGGAAAAAACAAAAAAAAAAGGAATTAAGACCGTTACATTGGCAGAAACAAAAAAAAGAAGGAATTAAGACCGTTACTCGCTGAACATTCTGTAGTAGGGAATCCAACGGCTAGTTTTTCTTGATAAATAAAATACAACATGGGTTTACTAGGAAACTAGGGTGTGAATGCACGTTGCGTATATCCCTCACTAAAACATACCCTTATAGAGACGTTTGAAATAACGCTTCGAAAAGTAAAACACAGTTTAACAGTATTTTTTTTATAAAATGAGATAATCTCATCTACATATTTAACTTTATTTGTTTAAAAACACTTCTCTATCGTATTCTCAAACTGCAAAAAGTTTACAAATATATTTGTTATATTGTTTTATATAGTAAAAAAAAATTAAAGGGTGGTGCCTAAAAAAATGGTTTGTTGACTGTTGTTGGTAACTCCATGCTGCTCCAAATCGAAAATGAAAAGCTGATGTGAATAATAAGAATATTAATTAGAATTTTGAAAAGGGAAAATGACACATAAAGTACATAGAAAGTAGTGAATCCCATAAAGGTGATTCAAAAATTAAAATCTCAGAATGATGATAGTTCCTGACACGTCTTTGGCAAAGTTAAAATGAAATTACTAAAATGCCCATGTAATCATGATGAGACGTGTTCAGTTTTGGGCTTTTGACAGGTGAATCAATGAGTTGAAAGATAAAAATTGTATTTTAATAAGATTTTTTTAAATTGAACAAAATTAAGTACGGTATAGAAATCATACTTTCTAAATGAATATGGGTCTCATTTTGAATCGATTTTGCCTCATTCTGAATTGAATATACCAAATTATGTTCATTCAAATGTGTCTTATATTTATTCGAACGAGACTTTCTAAATCTTTTTTCCACCAACGGTTTAGAAATTCACCTTCAAAGGTGTAGAAAGCCCACTTTCTACATTGTTGGGGGGAAAACGGTTTGAAAAGTCTCATTTCAATGAATATAAGACACATTCGAACGAGTCTACCTTTTATAAATGGTTTAGAAAGGTCAAACTTTAAAATGCTGTAACTTCCTCATTTCATCTCCAAATTTCACAAACGACCTATCATTGGAAAGACCCTTTAGTCTAGTTTCCAATGGCACAACTTTCAAGTCAATTGGACATCTGGGTTGAGGGATATGATCAAAAAACTGAAGATATATCTGGAATAAATGTACTGCTGATGCATGTTTGGTTTTCTTATCATATCTATCAAAATACTAATCCAATGACCATGAAAATTGTGCAATTTGAAACTAGACTCAAAGGCCTTTCCAATGATAGGTCATTTGTCAAATTTGGAGCTGAAATGAGAAAGTTACAGCATTTTTAAGTTTGAGCGGCAGACTCATTCGAATGATGGATACGGACTTTCTAAAATGTTTTCCCCCTGACGGGTTAGAAAGTCACCTCCAAATGTGTAGAAAGTCCACTTTCTAAACTATTGGGGGAAAAGGGGTTTAGAAAGTCCGTATCCATCATTCGAATGAAATTAAAGCTCATTCGAATGAGTCCACTACTCAAACTTTAAAATGCTGTAACTTCCTCATTTCATCTTCAAATTTCACAAACAACCTATCATTGGAAAGACCTTTGAGTATAGTTTCCAATGCCACAAATTTCAAGTCAATTGGACATCTGGGTTGAGAGATATGATCAAAAAAACCAAAGATATATCTGAAATAAACGTATTCTTGACGCATGTTTGGTTTTCTTATCATATCTCTCAAAATACTAATCTAATCACCGTGAAAATTGTGCGATTTGAAACTAGACTAAAAGGGCTTTTCAATGATATGTTATTTGTAAAATTTGGAGCTGAAATGAGAAAGTTACAGTATTTTCAAGTTTAAGCTTTTTAAACCATTTATAAATAGTAGACTCATTCGAATGAGACTTTCTAAACCGTTTTTCCCCCAACGGTGTAAAAAGTGGGCTTTCTACACCTTTGGAGGTGACTTTCTAAACCGTTGGTGGAAAAAACGGTTTAGAAAGTCTCATTCGAATGAATATA
>JANTPZ010005666.1:0-15695 GCA_025593235.1 Vachellia pachyceras
ACTCAAGAAACTTGCCTTGGCGGCGCCGATTGCTCCAGACCACCACCAGCTCATGGTTCAGTGAAATCTGTGTGGAGATGAAGAGTAAATATAATGGTGAAATCAAATCGTTCATATACCTGAGAGGGTATTGAACCTATAGCTTTAGCTCGTAATTATTGAGGCTCCACGATCCCACATCAGGTTCTAACACGAGCCACATCCATTCTCCAGCCGTGAATGGCGTGTTTGCCATCGACTTCTCCGGAGAGTCGGGGTATCGTTGTCTTTTCATTCTTTGATCCACAGTATCAGAAATTCAAGAATCGTGCATCGGCACAACGCCACACCTTTTGTCAACACAACTCCGTTAAGAAAAAAGGAATTACAATTTTTGAGGTGATTTAATGGATTTTAAAATGGTTTTATAGATTTTGAGATTGCTTTTTATGAATTTTGAAATGATTTTTACAGATTTTAAAATGGTTTTGTCTTAACTTACATGCACAGTTGGAAAAATGAATTTCCAAACAAGCACATTAACTTAGCATATGCTTGAGATCATATCACACATAAATTAAGATAAAACTCCTCTCACATACCTATTTTGATTTATTTAAAATTACTTTTCAAATAAATTCCCAATCATGCACAATATTTTTGAAATGTCTTAAAAAAGGCATGGTACCTTGCATAAGGCATTTTTTTTTTTAGAATACCTTATTTCTCTTCACTCTTTTTATCTCTCAATGTCTGGGATCGAAACCGTGACCATGTGGGAGATCTTTAATCTCGTCACCAACATGGCACTTGATCTTTTGACGTATAAGGCATTTTTTTTAATAATATAGATTTGACTCCTTTCAAGAAGTGCTTAAAATAAATGTCAAGTTAAAACTCCGTTATCATTTTATCTGTTTAAGAATCCGTTGAAAAAGTAATTTTACGTAAATTAAAGTAAATATGTAAAAAAAATTATATCAATTTATATGTAACGTAAAAAAAATAAATAAATGTTCTCAAATAGTCCTGTTATCTATCTCCTGTTGTATAACACGTGAAAGTTGATCAAGGATACGGCAGTTTTCTTTTAGCACGCCAGAGAGCTTTACCAAATGGTCCACGTAACGTAATGCTTATCTATTTATTTATATGACTCATATGTAAGGCTTTTTTGGATAGCCTATTTGGGCATCCAAAATTCATTTCTACACTTATCGAGATAAAACTTCTCTTACATATTTACCTCAGAATCTGTGTCCGTTCTCCCAACGAGCTATCCAAACAAGACCGTACTTGTCAATGAAAAAATCCCCTGGTTTCATCAATAATGTGCTTGTTTGGTAACGTTTAAATTATATCCAAAAGTACGTTTAACAGTGTTTCCCGTAAAATAAGATAATCTACTTCACATATTTATCTCGGCCTGCATAGAAGTACTTCTGCGTTGCCAAACAGACACATATGTATGAAGGGATGGTTATTAGATACAACCTCTCAAAATCAACTCGATAACTTCTATGCAATGAGAATAATCAACCACATTTCTATACCTTCGTTAGCAAGAGTATATTGATATTTTAGTTAATATTACACAATATTTTACAATATATCACACCACACCTTCATTCTTTAATACAAGAATTAATTGACTTTTTGGAATTAAAAAAATAAATGGATTAATTAATTATACTATATATTCTAAAATATTTATATATACCGTCAGACTATATATCGATTTATAAGTTATATAAATTTATTTGAAAAAATGATAGGTAGATTAATTATTTTTCTTCATTCATCTCTAAAAAAAGTTAAATAACCCTTATATTTAAAAAAACATATACAGTATCTTGCAGGATGCATAATTATGGACTCTCAGAGCCATTCTCAGGATGTAAATATGAATTGTTTAAGAATATCAATTTTTTTTTAAACTGACACACTTGAAAATTTATTAAAAAAATTTTTAAAAAAATTTTGCTAGGTATAAATATAAGGATTCGAACCATATGGTCCAGATATGAGGCTTGTACCATGAGGCAAGCCCACACTCCGCACGTCCCGTAAGATTCTGGGCCAACATTTTGGAAACAGAAACTTTAATGTCCCGACCTGATAACAATATTCCCATAAATTTCAATTTAAGAATATATTACCTGCCATGTTTAATATAAGAGTGGATTTATTTTTTAAAAAATTAAAAAACGAAAAATATATAAGTGAAGCAACTTAGTTAACATGTAAAAGATAAATACAAATACTTATTTAGTCTATGCTTTGGAATAATGTGGAACGGCTTTTGTTGCGTGTTTTCATTTAAAAAGGTTAATTGATTTTTACATGTCAAAAAATTTCTTACACTATTAAAAACTACCTTACCATATTCGAAGACAATAAGCACAAAATTTAAAAGCCTAACAGGAGACCAAACTCAACCATCTGCAGCAATCTGCAGCAAACACAGCACTATACTATTCTTACATAATAATGTCGCAGCAAATTAAATAGGTCACAAACATGACAACTCGTTTAATTTCAGAAGGGGAAACATAATTCACCGAACACAAGTTGAAATTTCCGCGTATTTCAATTAGTGGTAAAAGTAATTTTCCAACGTAATTTATGATGTATCAGGTAAGGGAAGTTTTATTTTGAATTACGTGAAGATCATGATGCAAACATGTACACACATCGTTACAGTTCAAGGCACAATATTGTTGGCTCTGGCTTTGTCTATCCAAGTTATGAAAGAGCTCTTGGAGTTCCTGATCCCCAAGAAGCCATGCTCTCTGGCCTTGTTCATGCTATCTAACACAGATTTAACCCGCAGAATAAAATCAGCGAACCACCAGTTACCCACCTCTTCCAGATTCGTCGGCTGCAACTGATTCTCTTTCACAATCTCATCCCATATCAGGCCCTCGTCCTTCATCATCTCCGTCAACGTCAAATCCGAACCTTCTCCAATTCCATATTCTTCGATCCCAAACTCTCCGGCCAACACCTTCTAGGAATGCTTCCACTTGAACACATCACAGTTGTTGCGGTTATTGAAGGCTTCGTTCTTTGCATATGGGTCTACCACCGCCCATATCTGCTGCTCTGCCATTAAATCAGTGTCTGAAGCGACGGAATAGCACTCCCACGCCGCCTTAGAGCCGGAAAATTTCAAGGGAACCCCCTAGTGCTTGCACATGGCCGCATGCACACAAAGCGTGCCCATCAGGTTCATCAAACTATAAGAAGAAAACCCGAATATCACTTGAGGACGGAGAATGGACCAAAACAAACCCTCTTTCTTAGTGACCTTTTCAAACAGAATGTCCTCCTAGGTGGTAGTAGTAATTAGGGGCGTTGGGTCGGGGCAAGTTCTCAGTTAAAATAAACATGTGAATGAGATTATTTCATTTTGTGAGAAACATTTTTTACCGGATTTTTGGAGTGTCTAGAAGTGTTGCACAACTGCAAATTAGTGCAATATATATGTAAGTACTGATCTTTCAGATCCCAAATACAGTGCAAATATGCAAGCTAGTCCAACCCCCCCCCCCCAAAAGCTAGTCCACCCGTCCCCTCCAACTGTTCATTTCACTTTTCATCCCTGCAAACTACCATTTCTTCCGATCCTGTACTTAAATCCCTGTGACATCTTATATTTAGGACTGAGGCAGTGTACATTACCTGTTGCTATTCAATTTCAAACACAGAAGGAAAGAAAGTGGCGTGAAGACTCAGGAGTCCGACACCCAAGGGCCCAGAGTACTTCAGGGACTCGTAGTTTTAAAAGGAATTTTGATTTGGATCTGATGAAGTTGGGCCAATGAGGCCCAATAAGTTATTGAATAGAAAAGTGGACTGATCGGATTGGGGCTGTAGGGGCCCAATGGAATTGATTTTTTTTTGTATAAACCATCCGGTATCCTGGATTCATTGCCAGCCCCAGACTAATCCGGAGCCCCGCGATGAGACCTTACGGTGGTAGTCAGGTACCAATGGGACAACCTCTTTGAGGTTGCGTTAATTATCGCGTCTGTCACTCCCCAGGGTTCAAACCCTCGCCCTGAGGGGTAGTAGCCCTTGTCAACTCTACCAAACGCCCGGCCCAATGGAATTGATAAATTGTAATAAAAGAGGATGCCACCATTTTTTTGTTGGTGGGGAATTGTAAAAGACTGAGAGACGGGGTGGGGGGAAGGCGGGACCGCGGCCATGAAAGGGGCGACAGAGAAATCGGCATGGATGGTGCTGATTCAGTGTACTGGATCTTTAACGTGGTGTGGGACGAGGACCCACATATGTTTTGAGTAATTAAATTTCCTAAGAGTTGACCAATTACTTGGACTGCTTCCATTCGTATTTAAAAAGTACGTTCACATAAATTAAATTAAGGTAAAACTCCTCTCACATACTTATCATATTGCAGATTGAAAATTAACCTAAACAGGCACATTATCATTGATCTCAGCCTAAAGCCCTAGAAACATACCAGAGCACTATGCATTGTCTTCAAACATTACATTATGGCTGGTCCGACCTCCATAGTGCATACTCAATCCATTAAATTAATCAAATAACAATAAAAAGATTGTTACTTTAATCCAGTTTGCAAGGAATCGCCTTTTCATAATTTCAAAGTGCATATACACCCATCTTTTTGGGTAAAAATTAGTGCGGTACGATAAAGTTAAATAGTGGCGCCAATGTGCTTGGGCCTCAGCCTCTTGTATTGAGATATATGTCAGGAAAAAGAAGAGGAAAACACAATCCCTACGGCCTACCCCAGAAAGCTTGCAATCTAATAATTCTAGACAACATATGTTTTAATGTGCGGGCCATGTCTCATTCAATTATGATGAAATGAATTTTTGTGTGCCAGTCGAAAGCTAATTTATCTTTGCCTTGTAAAACGGTCCAGTAACTCCCATAAAAAACCAACAGTTCAACAAAATTCAGGGGGTTTTGAGTAATGGATGGATGTGAATGTTTGGATTAAACTATTTTAAATGATTTTACGTAATTACTGATAAATATGTGATAAAAATTTTATCAATAGTTACGTGAAAATGTTTTTAGAATTTCTCAAACAAGCACGCTGCACAGCTGTAAAATAAACAAATGATTTGTTTTCTTTGTCTAGCTTTTTTAAAAGAGGTAAAAAGATGCGTATCTGTATAAATACGTGATCCTTTAGATTCAATGTAATGCTGTTGATAATAGCTAACGTTGAGTTGATGTAATGGGTTAGAAGAGAACATCTCAGAACACGCTAATGACTGATTGTTGTAATGGGTTGGAAGTTATGAATGGAACTGGATCTGCACCTATTGCTTATATGGTTGAAGTATTAATGGAAGGGTGAAGAGCTGTAGTTATAATAAACTAAGCAGGAAGGAGGAGAATATGAGAGTGGGAGGTTGCTGTAGATGACAGCAAGTATGAAGCAGCAAAAGCTGAAGCAGAATTGATACGAGGAAGATTTTTTTGGGGGGGGGGGTCAGGAAAAGGCAGACGCATCTAAGATTTAATAATGAGCAATAGCTGGTGGTGGTTGAATTAAAAAATGGCTATACGTTGGTGATGCATGAACATGAGCTCTCATTGAAGCTGTTATGGTCATAGATAGATGAATATAGTGCCGACAGATCACGTGAGGCTGACAGACTTGATGTGCAGAACAGCGTACGAGCGTCTCACCCCTTTCCTAGAATCCTCGTCAACCCCTTTTCCTCTTCCCGGTGCTTCCTGGCCACTCCAGACTCTTCTACAAAGCAAGGGCTTAGCTAGCCAGCTCTTACCTGTCTAGCAAAGCAAACTAACAGTGGTTCCGTTTGTTTTGCCCGTTTACATAATGGGTATGCTTACCGAGACACTTTTCCTCTTATATAAACTGTCTCGGAATCTGTGTCTGTTTTCCCAACGGGCTATCCAAACGGAGCCACTGACGTGCATAATCATGGATTCATTCTTTACCTTTCTATGGGTTCTTATTAGACTTTTGCATAATCATGGATCGATGTGATTAGTCATCAATCCAAATTCAACACTGTGAAGTGTGAAGTGCAAACTCGAATGAAAAGTATGTTAAGATGATACAGCTGTGGCCGCCGCTTGCTAAGATTCCCTTTTTACCGACCCAGTGGTCCATTCTCTACTCCAGTTTTGTGGATTAGGCTCCTATTTTAGCCCGTTCCCTCCTCTCACGGCCACTCCCGTCTAAACCATTTTGTAGTTTTCATTTAAAAACGTAACCTTTTTTTTTTTGTCGTGAAATTGCCAGCTTTTGGAAGTGGCAGTACCCTTTAGGCATTGGTTGTCAACCAAGTGATTGTTCTGTCCTGTTTGATGGCCCTGCTCGGTCCACTTTCCCATCAGCCTCCCCAACAAAAACCATGGCCATTAATAGCAAAGCAGTATAATTAACAACCATTAAACATAATATTCTGAGTGTTATAGGTTTTATCTGCCATAACCATCCATAACATATTAGTCATGCTGTGCTGTCAATTGATGGGAACATAGAAACACAAAGCACGCAATAGAGGCATAGGGGTAGTTAGATGAATTCAAAATAGAATGCTAGTTGCTAAGGGGCGTAATGACGCTTGCTTATGTTACTGGGAGTTGCGCATGATTTCAAGGTTCGGAAAAAAAGGGAAAGAGAGGCAGCCGCGTAGCACAGTACCCGTTTGAGAATACGGTAGAGAAGTACTTTTACGTAAATCGTGATAAATATGTGAAGAAGATTATCTCATTTTACAGAAAAACACTGTTGAACGTGCGTTTGACTTTTCTAAACGCTTCAAAAAACAAGCTAACCATGTACTAAATTGCGTTGGCGTTGAGCATTGTTGTGTGATTAAATTAATAAGATGGAATGCGAATCCTAAGGAGGATGAGATGAGAGCAGTAGGTAAATCCAAAAGCCAGAACGCGGCTTCTGCACAATGCCAGAACAAAAATCAATGGCCAGCTGTGTGTGTTGGTAAGTATCCAATAAATTCCCACAGTAACATTTGCACAACCCCCTCACGAAACCTCTTTACGAAACCTCTTCCTATAAATAACCCCTTCCTCTGCCTCCCTCACACCCACATACACAGAGAGACACACAACACACTTCACATTGAAGATGAAGGCAAGCTTAGCCACTGTGCTGGTACTGTGCCTATTCCTGGTGAGCTCTTCTTTGTTAGAGGTCACCATGGCTGGTTCTCGTAAGCTCATATCTCCTTAATTCACTCTCATTCTAATTCCTTATATATTTGTTGATGAATGCATTTGAACTGATATAAGGTTTGGTGGGTGAAATTGCAGCATTCTGTGACAGCAAGTGCGGGCAGAGATGCGCAAAGGCAGGAGTACAGGACAGGTGCTTGAAGTTCTGCGGGATCTGCTGCGAGAAGTGCCAGTGCGTCCCTTCTGGCACTTACGGCAACAAGCACGAGTGCCCTTGCTACAGAGATCTTAAGAACAACAAGGGAAAGCCCAAGTGCCCTTGATTCCTCACACGTCTCGAGATTATTACTTATTTTTTGTCATAGATAAGCTGATCTGAGTCCTTCTTGTACTTTCCTGCTATCTGTGTCTTTTAAGTGCACTGCCACCGTTGCTCTGTAATGAATAATTCGTGCCTTTCTTCACCTCAAACGCTGAAACTATTCTCGTATTCACTTCAATTAAGGTGTTATTTACTATAGCTCGCTTAAATATTTACGAGTCCTGGCAGGTCGCTACTGGGTGATTTTTTTCCCCCAAAAGCTACTAGGTGATTTTAGTAAAGCTTGATGAGTGCAGTAAGTAACACCTAGCAAAGCTACTAGGTGTTACTTACTCCACCGTTAGCCACCGTCGTTGCCAAAGGCCGTCCCAGCCACTGTCGCTCTTCCTCCGGCCTTAAAGATCTCAACCATCATAACTTTTTCTCCTGCCTTCTCAACCATTTGTCTCTTCCAACTGTAAACGCTCTCTTCCACAATAACGCTTGCCTTTGGAAGTGCTGCTAATCAGCTTCTGTTCAGAAGCTCCTTTCAGGTTGAAAGTGGAGAGTCCTGGCAGGTCGCTACTGGGTGATTTTTTTTTTACCAAAGCGACTAGGTGATTTTAGTAAAGCGTGATGAGTGCAGTAACGCCTTGAGAATGATGGTTGATGAACGTTATCACTGTTAATTCACTCTGGGTTCTTGAATCAATCTTGAAAGGGAAAGAAAAAAGAGTTGAACCAGATGTTGGACACTGCGTATTATGAAGAGAATGGGAGAGCACGACGATGGGTTTACATGAATCGGTCCTTTCCAATGATCAGATGTGAAATGATAGACACACCAAACGCAGAGTGGAAGAGTGAGGTTCACTTCAAAGGCCTCCGAAGGTTCCAGATACAGGCGCACACATATGAAAGCTGCTCTTCAATTCGCATAAGAAGTTTAATTTGGCAACACTTTTGATAATTTAGAGGTCCGTTTAACGTTTTTCTGTAAAGATAATTTTTCACGTATCTGCATCTCCACTATGTCACCCATATTAATTGATTGATTTGTGAATAAATGGCACGTAGGGGAGATGTTGATTCTTGACACGGCCGTGTTTGAAATATCTGTTTACAATTTAACCCCCCAGGGAACAAATACCTGTTGCTACCTGCTTGTGGGTCCTCCACGTAATGCTGCCAACTTTATAGAGCAAATAGTAGTACTAATTTCTTTTTTCAGTAATAGGCAACTAATATGCTCGACTTTTGTTTCAAGCAAGAAAATATTATTAAACTATAGATAAATGATGTACAAATTATAAATTTCACAGTTTAAGAAGAGTACTTGTAAAAGTAAATTTTTTTTTTAAAAAAATAAGTTTCGCAACACTTGATTCGTTAAACATTGGGCCTTGGAGCATGGCATGGTCTCTTGCTAGTTGCCACTACGCTACGGCACGTTGTAGCCCACAACGGAGGGCCCAATCTGCATGGTGTGTTTGGGAAGTTCGTTGGAAGAAATGAGTTTACAGATTTTGAGGTATTTTACGGATTTCAAAATGGTTTTATGAATTTTGAAATGGTTTTAATGAATTTCGAGATGGTTTTATATTGGAATGTGTGTACCGTTTGGGAAATGGTGTTCCCAAACAAGCACTAAGTTTGTGTTTGGCAATAGTTTTTGAGGTTTACAATGCAAGGCCAGTCAACTTTCAGATTCTAATGTTTGATAACTCCTCATTTTAAAATACATTATGAGCAAAAAACTTTTTTTGGCATAATGAATGTATTCTCAATCCAATGTTTATCCAAACATAAATGCATTATGTCAAAGTGTATTCTCCTGACGGTTTTTCAAAAGAGCACTAAATGATCTTCAAAAAGAACGCTAATAAATTTTTTTTTCATAATTGACTCTTACCAATCCTACTATTATAATTTATGAACGTGTGGATTGATTGGTAATGACTTTCTGTTAGCCTGAAACTGATATTCATCTCAAGTATGGTCGTCGTTGTCGTCATCATCTCCCAGCAAGATATGGTTATTTGTAAATCCATGTGAAAGCACTCGAGGGCATTGAATATCTGTTCGGATGTAGATTTTTTGCCAATTAATATGGATGTGAGGTTTAATTATTTTGTAACTAAAGAGCGGCTAACAGGATATACCAGCATTTTTTTAATGTAGATTCTCCGCAATCAATACGATGTAACTGAAATTATGGCCGGGTCCGTTTGGCAACCATTATTCAGGTGTTGCACAGTGCTTTAAGCCCGATTGATATTCTGTTCATAAAATCTGTCCATTTGGCAAGTCTCGTGACAGTAAGTAACTTGTTCACAGAAGCAATTTCTCTGAACAAGCAACAAAGAGCAGCTTCTCCACCTACCGCTGCTACTCATCAAGACCAAATGTCCTCATTATTACCGCTTCACTGCGGAATCCTCGAGGTACAAAACCGGCTTCCTTCTTCAACCTCTGTCTTTATAACCCACCTTTATGGTCAACCAACCAAGTATACTCCCTAATTCATCCATACCCAATTCCATTTCCCCCATGTTATTCCCTTTGTTGAATCTAAGCCATGGCTTGTGCAATAATTTTTTATAAGATTACATAACTACATGATTTTCTTTTCAATCCTATCAATAAGTGTTCAATAATTTATTAAAAATAGAATTTAATATTACATTTTTCTTTGTATATTTTTAAAAAAATAAAAAAATGGGTTAGGCGGACTGGCCCAACAACCCACCAGTTAGTGGGGCAGGTCCAACCCGTTTTCCACCTCTAATGTACGTAGTTAAAAATGAAGGAGAAAACATACATACAAAATATGGTTTTACCCAAGATTAAAATTAAAGCATCACAAGTCCATGGTTATCTCAGGATTGAAGTCACTGCTCACTAAACCCGACCTAACACTAAAAAATGAAACTGCTCATGCTAAAATCGAATTACAAATCACACACACATATATATATATATATATCATACCAGGTATTAAATAATCAGCGAAAGAGGACAGACAATAATAAGAAGGGTAGAGTTGATAACTCCACATTTTTAGTAGAATATGAGATATATTTTAATACATTTGAAGAGTTATTAATGCAAAATGGTTTAGAAGAAATTTTGGTAAAATATGGATTTATTACATGATTTAGAGGACTTTATTACATTTATAATAATTTTAGAAACATTTAGAATTAAAGAAAAGAAAAAAAATTTTGGTTTAACTATTATGTCATTCACTACTGCTGCTACTATTATTAGCACATGATTTATTTTATTTTGTTTTTAGCATCACAGGAGACGGCACCGTTTGGACTTTTGGGAGCTAAAAGGAATTGCATTCTGAAGCACGACGCCGTTTGGAAAGTGTGGAGGGCAGCTGAACATAGGACGAAAAAAAAAACCTGCAGGGAGAGAAAACTGGGAGCCAAAAAAAAAAAGGAGAGAGCGTCGGCTGGACCTTGGACGACGGCGTCTGTGCAGAGGCGTTGCTCGTTCTGGAGCTGGTGCGGCCACGAGGCGTTGCTGTGCGTCGTCTGAGCTGAGCTGAAAAAAACCCGAGCTGAGGAGGCTCCAGCTGTGAGGCGTCGCCTGTGTTGGGGGTGGCTTGATTGTCGACTTGCGAACGCGAAGACGGAGGAGCTGAGGGAGCAGGCGTCGGCGACTGGGCGTGCGTGGTCAGCTGAGCTGGTGTTCCCTCGTCGTCGCCGTCACAGCAAGCTGAGCCTGGGAGAAACCTAAGAACAGAGAGGCGGAGACGAGCTGAGGGGAACGCGAAGAAAGGGAGAGCTTCGGGTTCGGCGAGAGGAGCTTGTGTGCGTCGGCGTCGCTTGGACTGATGCAGCAGCCATCGTCGTCGAGATAGAGCGTCGCTGCTTGAGGTGTTAGCTGGGTGAGAGCTGCAGCTGTCGCCTGGAGCGGGAACCAGAGGCAATGAGGGAGAGAGCGTTGCTGCTTCTGTGGGCTGGAGGCTGCGAGAGCTGTTGGGGTGTGGTCGACTGCGCGAGAACCAGAGAAGAAGCTGAAGCTGGAAGGAGACGGTAAGCTGAGGCAGAGCTGGACACCGACTGAGGGAGCTGAGCATTCCAAAACCGAAGAAAAAAAATGCTGGAAGGGAGCGTCGGAGGAGTGAGGTTGCTGGAGCATCGGTTGATCTGGTGCGGCTGAGAGAGATGGCTGGAGATGAAAAGAAACGTGACGCAGCAGCTGGAGACTTCGTTTGTTTCCTCGCCAGTTCCGTCACAGCAGTGACAAGCCCTGTCGACTGTGCATGAATCAGAGAAACAGAGAGATAAAGGAAGCAGTTGACTCATTTGAATTAATCCTCTCTGTCAGGCGTGAGAAGTGAGCAAAGTAAGAAGCGTACAAAATAATAGGCAAACAGGTAAGGCCGCATGGGGCGAAGAAGATGACAAATCGGGAACGAGGTCACAGGTCCAGGGACTCGTGCACAGTGATGACTGGGATAACACTGTCGGATTCAAAGAAAACACGAACTGAAGAATACGTGGCAACCCTTTCTGATTTCTGACATTGTTATTATACTACTCAGGGTCTGCCTCCGTGGCAGTGAAATCCTCTTCGTCCACCACTCCCCTCTTTGTTAAAACCCCTTACTTAGAGCTCAACGACCCCAACTTTTACAAACAACCCTCTCTGATCTCGTAATACTCTCCATGTTTCACTGGAACCGATCACTACTGATCATCTCATATTCTAGTTCTTAAGTGAGCTCCAAATCTCATATTACAATGCTCATTTGATGAGCTTGCGCTGCGTATATATATGCTTGACAAACTTGTATACAGTGGCTGACAGTGTGGTAATTGTAAATGCTGTCTTATGCACGGATCCATGCATGTCAAGAACACTTCACTGCATTGAGGAGACCCCACCCACCTCTCCTCCAGATCAATTCTAAATATACGTGTGTGTGTGTGTCCATGAACCGCCATCCCTCCCTCATCCGCCTTCCATCTTTCATCAGTCGTCACCTTGTCTAAATAGCCTGACACGGACAAAAACCCCTCCCCTATATTTCTCCTCTTTTCCTTATTTTCTTCTCTCCAGTGGCCGCCAAAGTTCTGGTTGCGTTTCTCTCTTTCGTAGTTTTTGCGAGGGACTCGTGAGGGTAATGTTATTTGCTTAGTGTTATCCACCTTCTCTCACAATTCACGGAAGATTGTGCAGACTGGCTCTTAAATACAATTGTTCTGAGAGAGAGAGAAGGGCCGGGGTTCAAAGTTCACTGGGTGAAATATGGGAAGGGTGAAGCTTCAGATCAAGAAGATCGAGAACGCAACAAATCGACAGGTCACCTTCTCAAAGAGGAGAAATGGACTCATCAAGAAAGCGTATGAACTTTCCGTACTCTGCGACGTTGATGTGGCTCTAATGATGTTTTCTCCCTCCGGGAAAGCAAGTCTCTTCTCTGGGGGTAAAAGGTCCGCCACCTTTCAACAAGTGCCCATCACCATACAACCCCTTATGATCTGCCCCCGCCTTCCATCAACATTAATCGCAAAACTACTGATCAATTACAATTCATTCGCAAATCATATTCCCTGCGTTCTTTATAAGAAAATGTATTTGATATGCTCATATAATTTTTCCTTTGTTGTAGCATTGAAGAAATTTTTGAACGATATCTTAATCTTCATGAACAAGAACGGGTTAGGTATGACTCTGGTTCCTGCGCTTATCTCATATAATTTGTCTGAGATAATCTTGTTGCATGTTTCCGTGTCCTATATATATAATTTCAAGTTTATTTTCTTTTTTCTGGCGTTTATGTTAACTACTTTGCTTTCTTTTGGTTTTTCTTGGAACCGTGCGATTCTGAAGGGTGCAAAATCAAGAGGTAATTTGGCCTCCGTCATGCATTTGCGATTACATGTTAAACTGGACACATGATCAGTTTTAATCCTGTCTATCCGCAGCATATTCAAAAGGTCCTAACTAAGCTGAAAGCCGAATCCAATGAAATATACCGATCCCCTAGGTTTGTATGAAAAGCTCTTTTGTGATTTTGTGCTCAACTTCTGATTAGTGACTTCCGATTTTATATACTGGTTAACTCCGTTTACTATGAGTAACTCGTTATCTAAACTGAACTTTGACTGCGAGGCAGCCCAATGATCACAGACTCCCAGATTGAGGTATATTCATCTACGAACATTAATTGCATATTATCCTTCATGTATCCATTGTTTGGACTAATTAATTAACTGATCAGTTCTATTAAAACTCAGGATATTAAAAGGGAGATTTTCAGTTGCAAGTCTCGATTGAAAGACATGGAGGAGAGGCTAAGGTACCCTAGTCAGCTTAAGCTTTCACCCCATTTGCCTCTGATCATCAATTAGCTAGATCACTAATTAATTATTACTTCATTTTATAGGATATTTGAAGGAGAACCTTCTGAAATCACGACACTGTATGAGGCTGAATGTCGCGAGAACGTCCTTCTGGAAACTCTAAAAGAAGTGCAACTGCGAAGAGTAAGCTTTCCTTCGTGGCCTGAATAAATCACCAGTGAAAAATAATGGGATCTTTTAATTTACACTTGTATTATATATAAATATTGGACCCACAACAAATTACGTTTGAACAGCGAGCTCTGGAGGAGGAGTATATTTCACATGCAGCTGTAGCTCCCCAGGTATACAAACAGATGAAACTTCTCCCTTCAGAAAAAAAAAATCAGCTATTAGTTTATTCATACAAAAATGAATTTCATGATCATCAGGTGCATCTTGCGACACCCGTAGATGCTGATGAATTTGGTAACGGGAGCCCGAAGAACGTGGTGGATTGGCATCCCCGGGTTCAGAACCTGAACTTTACATATTATGCCGACGGCTTTGTTCCTTTCGGGTATCTTCTAATTATTATTTTGAACCGGAAAGCATGGATCGATTCGCCAATTCCATCCAAATTAAGTTTGATGTCTTGGTTATTTCACTCTCAGAGATAATCAGCAACAATCACAAAGAAATGATGTGATTGACATGTTATCGCCAACTTCAATTCTCATGCATGCCCAAAGTCAGTCGAGTCCTGGAGACGGTATGAACCATGATGATTTTGGACAAGTTGTTGATATCAACTCCACCCCTTGGGGACCACTCCAACCTCCAGGTATATACTCAAATCAATTACTGCCTAATTAATCAGACTGACTTAATTACGATGAACACTGCGTTGCACCGTCTCCGTTAAATTCCAACCCTGTTGTCATGCTCGTCAATTTCAGCGGTGTGATGGCTTTGACCAGTTAGATGAACAAGTTTCAGCTATCTTTAAGACCCACATCTCATATTATCTTATTGTACTGATTATTATGAATTGTTGGCAGGAGATGGATCCTTTCCAGTTGCAGGAGGGGCAAGGGAAGGGCAATTTCATCATGAGCTATGCTTCTCTCATTTTGAACCCATCAAATATCTTAATACTGCCGGATCGCCAATTAGCTAGAGTGCGTCAAGCATGATATGTGATGTCGTTGCCTAGCTAGCTTCAACTTTGGTTCGTGAATTGTGATATATAGTTCATCAGTTTAGCGTTTGGACCTCCTCCAATTTTCATCGCTATTTGTCACTGTTAAACAATGGCATTGTTGTTCATCAGATTTAAAATCGCCACTGTAGGGCTTCGTGGTGGTTTAAAGTGGACCGACATAGTTTATAATATACATTGAAACTTTTCCGACAATGCTTTCTCTACCATAAACCCACTGCTAAAGATGGCGTAAATATAAAGTTTTTGCAGCTCTTTGAATTCTTATTAAAGTTTTAAAAAACCGTACTGAGTTTTAAAAATACCGTACTGAATTCTTATAATACCGTACTGAGTTTTAAAAAACATCTTATTTTTTATTCTTATAAATTTTGTGACATTGAAAAATGGAGGCTTGGACAGGGAAATTCGGACACGGTTTTCGAAACGAGCAAATTATTACAATCCGGAACATTGGTATCACGATGGAGTACGGTAACTTTGGCGGAGGTTATTTTAGGACTGCACCCTCAACGCAGCGTTTTGGGAAATTTTGGTTGGGGGCGTCGGGCGTGAAATGAAATGGAAGGGAATATAGAGCGCGCAAATGGAGCCCGCCACACGAAAGGCGCCAAACTAGACAAAAGCGCAAAACCTGCGAATTTGAAATCTCGCCAATTTCGCCAAAAACCCAAATCCTCAAATTTTCGACCCTCTCGCCATAGCGGTA
>JANTPZ010005667.1:0-14806 GCA_025593235.1 Vachellia pachyceras
TCTCTCTCTCTCTCTAAACACAAAATTAAATATGAATAAATTTTTAAATTTCATTTAATACTAATTGGTCCCATGTTCCAGAAGATTTGATATTTATGAGTGAAACTTTCATATTTACAGTTTAAATTAATCGGAGGGAAGGGCGTATTAACATCATTCACATTCAGCACATTGAATGATGCATATCTACGTGTTTTCCAATCCAATAAAAAAGCCAACAACTAAATCAACCTGTATTTTTAAAATCTAGTGAATATAATGGACCTGCAATTAAAGTCCATGAGTTAGGTGCATAATTGCAATTTTGTCCCTCTAAAAAAAGTCAAAACAATTGAAAACGAAAGAGGAGTGAGAAAAAATTAAAAAAATAACATTAGTACTTAAATGCTGAGAGAATGCAAGAAAGGGGTCATTGAAAGTAGGGGTGAGTAAAAAAGTATGTTCTATCTGCAACCCGCAACTTTTCAACACATTTAAACCTGCTCAATTGAAACCCATCACGGGCGGGGTGCCGGGCGGGATACAGATTCACCAATAGGGTGTTCGTACTAGTCTGTTACGCCCGTTTGAAGTATTTTATTTTTTCCACCCTCACTAACCTGTCAGCCACTTCTCACTATCAGTCAGCCACTCCTTTTTCATTTTTCACCCGGAAAGCCATGTGATGCTTGTACTCAGGATCTGCCACATGTAGGCTAAACGCCTAGATGCCCATGACTGAGTCCAAACCACTCTAGTGTCCTCACTAGTCACTCCTTTGCTCCACTGCTCCAGAGTCCAGACCAAAGCCCCATGAGCCATGACCTCCCCGTGTCTAGACGCCAGTGACCGGTGACCCCTTGTGCAGTGTGCCACTGCCAAACCCTACGCCAAAGCCAGTCGCCACAAGCCTCCACTGCAGGTATGTAGCTCATCGTCTTCTCAACTCTCATTGTCAGTTGTCAAACCCCAAAACCTCGATGCTTGAACTTGTCTCATCATCATCTCTAGCCGGCTGAATCGTAGGTCTCCATCGGCATCAACAGTCATCAGAGTCCATACGTCATCCCTCAAAACCTCGCTGCACAAAATCATCTCAAATTCTCAAGTCTCTAGCCGGCAGTCTCATAGGTCTCGATCTATTGTTGTGATACTGTGCTTCCATCCCGTCTTAGCTAAGATCCTCCTGCTTTAATCCCAACTTCTCTATCCAGGCTTGAACAGGAAAGAATTGGATGGATGTGGGTGTTGAGTGGGATATTGAATCTGAAATGCTGCTGTGATTTTGAATCTGAAACTGGAATGTTGCTTTTTGGATTTGAAATGTGGTGTGTGTTGCAAGTTGCATTCAGAGCTGTGTGTGCGCTATATTGTTTCCTTAGCTGTTTCCTTGTTATCTTTGTATTCCCTAGCTGTTTCCTTATTGTTTTGCTGGTAAAATGCTAGTTCGTTGCAAGTTGAAACTGTCAGGAGGGGAAAAGAGGGGTTGTGGTAATGGGTAACCCATTACCCGCACTAACAAGCCCGTTTTGGCCCGTATCCGTTTGTACGGTTCAAAACGGGTTTACCCACGGTACAGGTTGCCCCATATCCGTGAGAGTCTTCATGGGTGGGGCATAGGTTGCACCACGGGGCAATCCCGCCCGCCCATTGCTCTCCCTTAATTGAAATAGCTTCTTTTAATTAGACCTTTTTTTTTGCCAACTTTTAATTAGACCTGATAGCAGATACTTTGAATATAACCTAATCATGCAATTATATGAAGAAAAATGTTGACAGAAAAACATGAGAAAGTTACATTCTGGGTGTATGATTGGTGCCATTATTTCTATAAGGTTGCCTTTTAAATTTTCTATAAGCAATGCTACTTTGAAAGTTTCAAAATAAAGTAAGGTTGCCTTTTATCATTAAAAATGTTACACATTAATATCAATTTTTTAATAGTTAACCTTAGGTTTTAATAGTAAGTTTCCGAACAATATTTTTTTGATACAACTTTTCGAGCAATATTAATAATAAAAAAAATTTGGGACAATATTTCTCTTAAATGAAAACTTTTAAAACAATTTTCACCTTAACCCTAAAACTAAAAAATTCAATTATTTCTCCCAAATATTTTTAGAAATAAATTCCCATATAATCAAACTTTGTTAGAAGATAACTGATAGATATATATATCATTCTATTGAAGATAATAATATTTAAGGCATTGTTATATATTAAAAGTAAACAATTTTTTTAATGAATATTCAAACTTTAATACGTTATTATTACGAGGAACTAACTTATTCTGCTAAATCAAATCTTAATTGGCACTTCTTGGGTTAGATTGTTTGTGAAAGTTTTCTTATAATTCTTCTATGGAATGGCCAACCAAAGGAAGTCTTCTATACGAGAGACCAACAGAATTTCTCATGGGTGATTATCAGTGAGAGATTCTTTAGGGACTTGATCTTCTCATGTGCCATGATTGAGAGAAATTCTCATTGGTGTTTTAGCCTATGAGAAATTCTGTTGGCTTAACAGCCCGTGAGAAATTACTTAGTGTTTTAAAACTAATTATAAAATCAAGTATAATGGAAAATAGAAATAATTAAGTACACCAAATGTTGATATAATTGGTAACTGAAATGACCAATAACTTATAAGATTGAGAATTTAATTAATGGTTAAGGTGCATATAATATCTTAAAGCATTTTTCATATGCAACCAGCATTATAAGTATTTTTCATATGTTTTCAGTATCATAAAGTATTTTTTATGCCTTGATGTTAGATACACAAAAAAATTTACCATTCTAGATGCACCTAAAATGGTATTAGATGTACAAAAAAAATACTTTAAGAATCTTGGTGCACTATAACATATTTTAGGGTGTTGTATCCATTTGAAAAAATACTTTAAGATATTGGATGCACATTAACTAGTTAATTAATTCCAGACTCAACTCACCTAAATTTTCTTTTAAAGGAAATAGAAACAAGTAATTTCTGAATATTATCTGGTATAGCTCCTTCTAAAAATACGTTATTTTCTAAAATTTAAAAATGAATGTCACTAATATTTAAAAATATAAAAAAGTATTATTAATATTTTTTGGGAACTATTTTTTTTTTACAAGAGTATTGTAATTAGAGGGTAAAATATAATTGTGCTGCTCTAAAATTCATTTAGAAATTAGTGTTATTTAAGAAGCATCAATACTTTTATAAAAAAAGGTTATTTAAGGTCTTGCACTACTAGTATGAAACACATACATCTCAAATGAACTTCAATGGAAAATCCTTTGACAAATGCTTGGGAATCTATGATAATGCATTTTACACTATTTATATGAGCATATATATTTTTCTATTGGAATCAATCATATTAAAGATATTATTAAGCATTTTATACCATTTCAAAAAAAAAATAATGAGTGTGTACATATTTGGAGTTTTTATTGTTAGATTTTGTGATGGATTATTTAAGAAATCAATGGAAGCTTTGCGTTCAACATTGTATTATCTTATGTATCCTTCTCACGGATACGATCTTATTCAAAGGTGTGTTTGGATAGCGGTTGGGAAAACGGACACAGATTCCGAGGTAGTTTATGTGAGATGAATTTTATCTCGGTAAGCGTATACGTTGGCAAAACGGGCTTACCAAACACAGCCAAAGCATTTGAAATGGGTTCCTCTTTGATATTAACATTTTAGTGCACTTCATTAGTGTAAGCCAATTACAATGTTTCAATGTGCTTGTTTGGCTCAGCGTTTACTGGGCTCAAACATATGTGTTAACAGTGTTATTTCGTTAAATGAGATATTCTTTTTCACATATTTATCTTGGCTTGTGTAAAAACATTTCTCTACCACATTTTCAAACGAGTTCAATATGTGTTGGTAGATGATTGCTTGGATCTAGTGGACAATAATATCGATCTTGTTGAAGCTATACAGTTTTATAACTTCAATGGACATCCCTTTTTACTTAATTGGTTGGGAGAATTTTGTTTCAGCTTCTTTTGCTCTTGAGTTGTTTTTGTTCATCGGTTTGATTTTACATGAGAAATTAGATAGATACTCATGCTATAACTGAGTTTTATTATCTGACAAATAAAAAAATTGAGTTTTATTCAGGGAAATTTACCATCAGATCTCAAATAGAGGAATTAATTAATTAATTAAAGGTTCTAAAGATTGGCAAAATTATTATTATGTCCAAGCAATAGTTGGTCGGATTGTCATTAACAACTTCACCAACCGTCAATAACAACCGGACAAGCTACAGTTGGAACCTAATGGTAATTTTATCAATTTTTTGAACATTTTATTCATTAATTGGATTATTTGAGATTTGATGGTAAATTTCCCTTTTATTTACTCTAAGTGGCCTTAAATATAAAAACTTGTTTGTACTACTCCTAACGAGGTCTTATATATAAAATCGGAAGGATTATTTTTTGATGAAACAATAGGTATTCAATGTATTTTTTGAATTTTATTATCATGCATCCAAACAAACAATTAAGTTTGAGGGAGCATTTTTTTTTTTTGGGTTAAGCCAGACTCTTTTTTCTTTTGCCAGATTAACGAAGACTCAACGAAAGGTCAGGCCCAAAAGAAATAAACCAGCGGCATCACTTGGCCCAAGAAAAAAAAAACTCGACAAAAGGCTACCAAGATACGATGTCGTTTAAAGGGTCCAAAAGGCCAGACCCGCTGCATAAATCGATTCGAATTTCGCGGATTGTAGCCCCGCGAAAACTCTTCCCGTTGAAAGCAGCGCCGGAGCTTCGAAGCTGCTTCGTAGTATTCGATTTCTGTATTTCGAAGGTATCACTTATCAGAACTACTTCGATATTTCAAATTTTCTTTATCATAATTTTCCGTTTGCGATTTTCTATTAAAAACAAATATCGTTTTCGTTGTCTGTTCTATCTCGCTTACTTCTATCGTAAAATTGAAGTGTCAATATGCTGTTTCTTGGATTGCTAAATCCGTCATCACTTTCGTTGAGAGGTTTCAATCTTGTTTTTACTATTTGTTTATTGGATTGCCAATATAATCTGTTTATTGCGATGTACTTGATGTCTTACGTTAGTTATGAGGTGATCATGGACTGTGAAAGCTGAAGTCAAATCATGGTTTCCGATGATGTTCTGTATGTTAATAATGCTTAATTAGAGATTAATCGTATCGTATTTTGAGTTATTCCATGATTTTCTGGAAAGAAAAGCGTTTAACACTCAAATTTTATCATGTAACTGGGAGGTTGTTTCATTTATTCTAAGTCCTCCTTGCAATCTAACGAGTTCAACGAACTTATGATGCTGGGAATTATTGTAATCATACACACCCATATCTTCTGTTCCTATCGTGATTTTGATTTTGTCATTGTCATGAGACGCATTTGTGAGTTGTGACATTTATCACTGAAAGGTCACTTGTTGCTAGTACCATCTGCCAAGTTGAACATAGTTTTGTTTATGAACAAAGATTTAGGATCCATTGTTGTGGTTGAAATACCCTATGATGGTTTGGTATAGCATGATTATGGATTTAAATGGGTAACTTCACTTAGATATGCATATATGTTGTGTTGCTCTATGATTGTCTTGGACTTTGGAGGTGAATTCTTGAATCATGTCTACCCAGCATAGCAGAATTCATGAGCCACTAACAACTGCCAACTACTGCGAGTGCAACTTCGAACCCTGAAGATTGTAGGCTTAGCAAGCATAACTTAGACCTAATAGTGCAACTTCACATAAATGTTATTCTTCCGCTTCCTTTTCGTACCTGTTCAGTTATCTTCTGAGGAACATTGGTAGAATTTTGTAATTTTTGTTCAGTCAATAACTACAGTGCATCTGTGCATGCGAGAATTTCTTTAGTGCTGGTTAGCAAATGGCAGATTTACGACTAGACATCCTGAAAGGGCAAATGGAAAGCTTTAGTTAAGATATAATTTTGACGATGCAAGACTTTTGGTTATGCATCTTGAAACTTTATTTTCTCTGAGCTAATTCATTGTTCATCATGAAATTCTTTCTGTTCTACCTACTATATAGGATGTTAACATTCTGAAGTTTCAGATTGCAACCAGAAATCCATAATGCGTCGAGAATAAAAGAAATTGATTTTGAATCAATTCAAATACTTTCCTTGGCATTTCTTTGACGTGAACAAATAAAATAAATGTTTTCATTCAATCATCGTTGATTTTGATATTATTGGAGACTGCTATGGCTGGCTATCTGTTGTAATTATAAATTATAGGCATAATATTAATAGAGAAAATTAGTGAAAAGAAGTTTCTTCGGTCTTCTGTTTCCGTGGTGGTGTTGAAGGGGAAATTGAAAGAGCATATGAATTGATGTTTGAAACGTTCTCTCACTCTGCTTTCTTTGTTTCTCAAATGCGCAAAAAATGATATGTTATCTGAATATATGTCGTCATTTCCTGAAATTTCTTTTGAAAAATTGATGTTCATAATGCTATGGAGTTTTACTTTGAAAAATGTATCCAAATCATAGTTTAATTAGGAAGTTAGTGTAGGTCTCATGCACTGCAGAGTCTAAAAAATGAGCTATACTATTTATGACTTATGAATAGTGCAGATTGTTCGAGTTTTTGTTTTTATATTATAGACGCAAGATAATATGATATAGAGGATACATTCCCACTTAAAGATTCCTGTAAATATGTTAGGAAACATATAAATTTATATGTAGGAAAGATAAAGGAAGTATGTTCTTCAAGAATGTTCATGGTTTTCTTGCCGATGACTAATGTTCTGACAGAACCAAAATTTATTCCTTGGATTGCACATGTAAAGCTGATAATAGATATGAACGATGATCTGATTAAGAGTACATTCTGTAGCTTTTACACAGTTACTTTTAAAATGTGGCCCAGGGGGCAGCTTCTCAGGGACTTTCTTCAATCATTATTGAAGAATCTTACTGTCTATTGTGTTCTAAACGTTCTTGGGTATTTATTATTTTCCATTGTCATTATTGTACTTACTGTAGTATATTACTATTTAATGGTCCATGCATTGTCTCCTTTAATTTTTAGCCTCTTTTCCCAAATGCATTATGTTTTACACTTTCACTGTCTAGAATGAGTTACACTTGTGATGCTGGATATCCTTGAGCAATGATTTTCACATAAATGTCATTGGACATATGGCGAAGCTGCTGAATGTAAGAGATGTATACATAAGATGTCTTAATACCGTAAACTAGTAATATATGGTGACACTATAGTGGGTTCCAGATGGTCCAACTGACCAAGAGAAATCTTTGATTCAGATTTTCATTCCAATGGAGAAGTTGATTCTGATACTAAAAATCATTTTGTTGCTACAGAGTTGATCATATTGAGTTATTAATTATATAAATCAACACTAGCCCTATATGACTGCAGAATAGCTAATTCTGAAGGATTTGACTGTTGAAGCTAAGGAGAAACTAGAAATGGCTATTTTTTATGCACACCGTACTTGAAAAATAGTGGAGTCAAGTCCATTCAGAATCAATTACTTGTATGACAGTGCTTGTTACAAGCTGCTGCATGCTAGGAGGAAGAAGAAGGCCTCATTAAGGAGGCAATTTTATCATCATCAAGGTTTATAAATTCATGTCATAGTCAAGAGTCAAGACTGACGGATTATGTCAGTTGTTTTATTCTATGCAGAGCCATCCATTTAGGCTTAGGCTTTATGAAAAACCTTCATGAGTTCTGTTTGCTTTGACGCCCTATGCTTAAGTTCTAAGTTTTTAAATTCAATTTGGTAATAATCTCCTTAAAGATGTGCATGTTTGCCTTTTCGACGTTGCTGCTTGATTGAGATCAGCATACGATGGTACAAGCCTTCTGCGTTGAAAAAGTTATTTTTTTCCCAGAGATGGCAACAATAAAAGTCACAAAAATTGTGTTAAATAATTTAAGATAGCAGGGACGTTTATACCAAGATATGTGGCCTGTTGTTCAATCTTCAGGCCTCCTTGATCCATTCACTCCACGCACTATAACTGAAGTCTGAAGATGAGAGCAGGCTATAATTAAATTTTCTCCTTAGATGCGACACCTCTACTCCTAGGCATGTTGCATCTACAAATCTAAGAAATATTTTAAATTTTAAGCCATAACAGGACATACATAGGTATTGTACGTAGCATAGTTCTTGCTAGAGTTGGTGTTTTCTCAGTTACGAGTTAACAAAATCTGGACCACCATTTCAAGGTGGTCCAGATGTTCCAAGGGGCACCGCTTGAATTTACCTACCTTGGTGTTGGCTGTCGGTCAGTAATTATTAGAAATAGTGCATCTCTGGTTATTTTCTTTTCGTTTTTTTTAAACAACAACCTACCCACTTGCCTGTTGGGTATATTTTTTTAAAAAAATTCTCAATTTCTAATGGGAAGGCTCGTATCCCGAAAACAATTAAATAAGTGGTCTCCAATTTTTTTTTTTCCAACGGTCTCCAATTGTACTATAAATGCGGTGGTTAGGCAATTTTCATCTTGTGAAATTTGATTGGAGCTATCCATAATATTTTCTTTGCTCTATTGGTTTATGATAACTACTTCCTTCTACCCTTAGGAGCACATTAATAATTTAATAATTTATGTAAATTAAAAAATTCAACTTTAATAAGTTAATGTTTTAAAAATTTTAAAATATCCTTGAAGATGATGTTTAGTATGTAGAATGTTGTTTAGTTGATTAACAAATATCAAAAACAAAAAATATTCATGAGAAAATATTACTACTTTTTTTTTTTGCAGAGGTTTCATATTTATCTTTTTTGACCTTGCAAAAGGTTTTATATTAAAGATTATGGGAAAAATTATTATTTTAAGTACCGCAGATTTAAACGTGATTGAATTTTGAAATTGAAGAACCCACTCACGTCAAACACGATTTTTCTCCCCCTTTCTTTCTTTCTTTCTTTTTTTTTTTTTTTGCTCTATGCTATTACTAACTTGGTGTTGCTTGCTGTATTTGTGATTATTAACTCAAGCATTTTCAGTCAATTCAGCTGGTTGAATCATCCATCGGCTATAGGAGAGAGAAAAGGCACAAGCTAGACAAATTTAATTACACTTTTTAAACTTTCGCCATACCATATCTCCAACATCATCTGAGCCAATTATTCTTGTGGTCACAGCTTACAATACTTGGAGTTTTGAGGCGAAAGAGATGTAAACCAACTATCTGTCAATAAACTATATGTCAACAAGCTGGTTGCCTGTAAATCGCACTGATTGTGGGACCTTTGTCATGGAGAAAAAGCTTTTACTCTCGAGTTGTTTAAAAAAACAAAACAGAGGTATCCATCTTTTATCTTTTTCTTTTTCTTTTTCATCACTGTACGTCTTTAGCACAGGAAGAGATGAAATTAGCTCTTGCGCTAAACACTAGTTAATGTTCCATTTTGTAAAGAGGGAGTTCTCCTCTCCCCTCTTTGTCTTCAAAATCACTGTGCTCTTATTCAACGATTTTTATTACATCTCTTTATTGTTTTTAATGACAGAAGAATTATTTAAGTTCTTAAAATTAATTTTAATTTATTTTTATATTTCTTCATACTAATGAAGCCCAAACTTTTACGTGCAGGATGGAAGTTGAAGTTATAACGGGACATCTGGGTTGAGCTCAAGTAAAGCTGGGGATGGTAAGAGATGGCTAGATGAGCAAATTATACTTTTTATATAATGGCATGAAACTTAACATTATCGAGACAAAAATCGAAGTGTTATTTGGTCTCTCTAAAATTTTTTTTTCTTTTTTTATCTAGGAAGTTTGAAATTCCAACCTTATTTTAAAAAAATGTTCTCAATTCAGCTACCTTTGGTTTGTGGTAAGTTTATACTTTGATTGGCTGTAATAGTAATACAGCATATATTAAATCGTATGCTCGGTCCCCCTTCTTCAATAGTTCAGCTGCAGTACTTGAATAGCTCTCCAATAAGATCTCCCTGAAATAAGATTACCAAACAAGACGCTGTCCCTTGGCACACTTGCTTGTCTACTCGAAGAATGGAAAAGAAAATAGACATGGTAATTAGTGCCTGACATAATAAGAGTAAGGTACTACTGTACATCCCAATATAGGGTGAACTTTTTCAAGTCATTGGGTATCTACTTTCCAATAAAATCCCTGAAGGCCTCTTGGAATTTAAAGTAACGTGGGCATTAGATTGATAGATTCCCTCTCGTTACTTGATCTCAGCTTAAAAAGATATGGTCTCATTGATTCAGCAGTGTGAGAGAGACAGAAAGTGAGGGCAGTGCCTCTGAAATTGTTAACAGAGGCCTATCAAAAGCAAAACCAGAGACCCAGCCAGCATCTTTGCATTCTAGATAAAGTTGGAATGCTAGGTCGGATAATTACAGGTTAGGCTTTGGAGGATTTGGTCACCAATGATGAGGGGGTCGTACGGACCGTGTGGTAGTGGTAGCCATGTTGAATGCTGAGGATATTCTTATTCTTAACGCGTAGAGAAGAAGGGTGGTGATGATTATTTCATTATTAACTACCCAAGCTTGCCACAAACACAACCCACGTTTGGTGGATTGGGTGCAGATTTCTTAATTGAATAATGGCACGTGACACAAGTGTATCCACGTGGAAGTCACATGGCAAGGGCACTGTGAAGTAGTGAAGATGCCTCTGTCCGTCCCGGACTCACAGGGGGAGGTTTGGTGGCAGTCCTTCAAGAGAAGTGCACGTTGGTCTACTCCATCACCACCTTTGACGTCGCTGGCCGTTGCAGAAAGATAGTGACTACTCGGTGCAACCCATTGGCTGCTAGTACCACGTACGTCTCCTTTTTCCCCTTCACTAAATTGGCCCATATGAAGCAATGAAGAAAAAGAGAGAGATAGTACCATATGGGACACCTTTGATAGTGGCCTAACCTTATGTTCCCACTAACCACCAATTTGCATATTAACTTGTTTATATTATCACTCTTACCTTTAACTGTTTACTCCCTTTCTACACTATTGGTGTATGTATTAAGTTGCTGGTATCAGTTATTACTTAAACTCTTCTTCTAAGCGCTAACAATGCGTCAGTTGTTGATACCTCGTTACAAAGATTTTTCTGATGAATAAGTGATCATGAAAATTATCAAGTATTTTTGGGGCGGTGGGATATTTGAGCAACTTGTATTCCAATAATTGAGAGAAAAAGGGTGAGGGGAGTGGTTATCCCTTTCTTCTCTTTTTGTTTGCTAATTGAACAGAGAACAGTTCTGCACAATGTTTGAAAGCAATGATCGTAACCTACTACTGAATTACAGTCATGAAGGGCCCATTATTAATGGACAAGAGGTAATACCGTTAAAGATGGAGTGGGGTCGGCTCTTCGTTGGACTATGGCCCCACCAAATGAGCAACCTAATTGGATGTATGCATCTGAAGGTACGGACCCCCTACTCATAAAACGCCGTAGCATGTACCATATACATCACGTAAGCATCAACTTACGTCTCATCATCATGATCACCACCATGATCATCAATTTGGAATACAGCTTTGATGGGCCTGTAATTTAGTGTTGTGAAATTTTTCAATTGGCACTATCAAAATGAGCAAGTACTCTATGAAAATATGTGAGCCCGATTGCCATATTTTTCAAATGTTTCATTTCTTGTTGACTCACAGAGAAACAGAGTATCTCGCTTGCATTATGACCATACCCCCCATGTGCCTTCCATTTTGTAAAGATATTTTCTTTTCCATTTTTTTCTTTAAATAAAAGCCGAATATGTTAGTTCTATATTATAGTTTGACATGAAATGGCATCGCTATTTATATCCTTGTTCTTTGAACAGTATTATCAGGTCCATTTTAGCTAGAAAACCAGATAACTATGGTTGTGGTCATGATTTGAATGAATGAGTGAATTACTGGAATTATCTTCTTGTATAACAAACACTTAAGAAGAATAAATTACTCTATCTCTGTTAAAAGATTAGGCATGATGAAAATTTGTTGGTGGTTAGGGGGAAGGTATAATGCGCAAAAATTCTCAGGGTACATTTATTGTTTGTTTCTTTTAGAAGCATTTTAGTGATAAGGATGCAACCCTAAGTTTAGAGGGTAGGAAGTGATGAGAGGGGCTTGGACCTCCGTTTATACATTGTAAAGGGTGAAGGGAATACGTGTGGGACATTATGAGAGAATGATCAAATGTCTCTATCTTGAGGTGTCCCACATATCTCAGTCACGTTGTCCTCAAGCAGAGCTGCTAGATGCCTATTCCATCTCTCTATCATTGCAATTCCCTGTCAGTTCTTTAGGCTAAAGAAGTTATCATCATCATCAAGAGGTCCTCGTAACCCCACCCCGCACCTCTCTAGATAGTTGCAATCATTTCAATTTTTACTTGCACAACTTCAACTAAACTCCTATACAACATCAAATCATTGATCTAAACTAATCCTTAACTTTGCTTGATCTGACAATAATAAAAAACACACTTATCATTAGCCTGGACTGTAGAAAATCTTTGGATATTGTCATTGAAGTTAATGCCAACTTCTTCAACCGCCTTCCTGTTTCCAAACCTCAAACCTAGAGCTACCTCCATGTTTCACGGCTGAAAGTGAATTTAAAACCATTTTGAAGCTCCTCACAACAAATTGATTCAGACAAGCCAGATAATTGTTTGAAAGCTTTTTTTTTTTGGGGGGGGGGGCACCATATGTTTCGTGTGGATAATACACCTAACATGTCTAGTTAAAGGTAACATTACAGCCTAGAAGGGACCTACTTACGCCAGCTAGTTCTGCTCTATTTGTTCATTTGGACAATGATGGTTGATGTTTCTGATGAGGCCATAGTGCATATAATGTTGCTAAGTAGTTGAGAGTGATGTAGGAAAATATATATTTGTTAAGCCTTGAGAAAGTTAGGTTTTCGAGTTGAACATCTGTGACACATTAGCAGCAGTACGAAACGCCTTTATCTGAATCATCCATGCAATATAGCTTGGCAAATCACTAGCGGTGGTTAGATTGATGCTACTGAAAGCTTGATCAATCACTTTCTGTTTGACTAACATAAGCAAAAGGGATTTCTTTTCTTTTATTTATCAAATGGTGCTAGCAAGTTGCCATGAGTGTGGCCTAATTGGATGGCATGGATTGAATCTAAACTTTGATGTATACCAATATTAGACATATATGTACTATGTACTGTTTGAGTAGTGGAGGTTCCAGAACTGCCTGGGCGTGGGAAAGAAGTTGAGGATTGCTTTTTTCTTTCTTTCTTTTTCTCCAATGGAAAAGACTCAGTTTCTACACAGCATTTAAAAGCTTAAGAAAAAAGAGACTGTAATATACAAAGAAACTTACTTTTCTTTTGGCTTTCTCCTTCTCTCCTTCTTCTTCTTCTTGTTTTTTTTTTTTTTAATTCCTGGTTCTAATATGGATGGCTAGGCAAGGCTTTTCTTAGCCAAGATTGAGACTTGCAAATAGAAATGCCTTCACGTGATGCCTTGGATGTTCTCTCTATGAAAAACTCCAAATCCCAGACTTTTAATATCCATTTGACTGGTTTGGACTTTTCCGCATCTAACACTCTTATTCTTTTCATTCTTCTGCATGGTTAATGAAGCTTGATCTATGAAGAGGTACTCGTTAATTTATCCCTTTTTTGTAATTTATCCCTTTAATTCTACCACTTAAAAACAAGTATTAAAAATATGCACCCACATAGAGCTGTAATAATCATAAAACGTGCTTCTATACGCATTAATTAGATAATTAGATGATGTAGCTTATGTTTATAGTTAGACAATCAATGATGTTTTATTACTAAGCGCTTTATTTTTTTTTAAAGGTACCCTACACTTTATGAGCCATAAAAAGTCGTGGCATCCAGCTCAATACTTCACAATGGAGCGACTTTCCACTTTCTGTTTACAGCTTTCCACCAATACTTGTTGGATGCAAGAACTGGGAAAAAAGTTTGCGTTCTAACTTTTCCCACCCACCCATGCCAAAGTTAATTATTGGGGGAATTATTATAAGATCTTCACTGTTGACTTAATAGTTAAGCCATTTTAAGGAGAAATGTATATTGTCAAATTTACAGGGCTTGCATAATTTGATTATACATTTATGATTATATTGTGAAATTGTACTCATTAATAATTTGTCTTGTGGTATGTGTGAAATATTAAGGATTGTTCTGAGGAATATATGGTTAATAGGATTATTAATAATTGTTCTGGTTTTTTTGTGATTGATGATGGTGACTTGTGGGCGAGTTTTGTGCCCTGAGTCGGAATGATACTGTGAATTGTGAATGGTTTGTGGGCTGAGTGTCTCACCCACAACTTTTGTGCCCTGGACCTTGAAAATTTAATAATTAATTGTGTCTAAATGTCTGGTTTGTTTGAAATTACAGATGGTATCATAAAGGCTTGCGAGTTACATAATCAATTTTGAATATAATATATGGTTAAATTGTTTAGGGGGTTACAAAATATAATTATTAAAAAGTATTGTGATAAGTGAAAAGTACGTAATAAGAAGTTTGTGTGTAGTAAAATGAAAGGTTCAAAAAATATGGTCGCATATTGAGTATGGTGAAACAATTATTAAAGGGTTGGTAGGTTAGATCGAGGTCAATTCAGAATCACACTAGCTATATTAAAATAATAAAAGTATATTATATTTTATTTCTATAAAAATTAATGGGTAAAACCTAGAATTTTATTTTATTTTACTCATATTTTAAATTTTTAGAGTTTAATTAAATATCAATGATAAAGATAATTGGGATAAATGAATTAATTTTATCTTATTTTTTC
>JANTPZ010005668.1:0-11260 GCA_025593235.1 Vachellia pachyceras
GCATTAACAATTGCAAATATAGCAGCATTTCTTTTCTCTTGAAGCCTCTCCAGTGAAGCTTGCTCTTTGGCCAAAACAGCTTGTTCTCGCTTCTCCAACATTTCACGAGCTTCTATTGTTTTGTTTTCAAACTCTTTCTCTTGGTCTTCCAATTCATGAAAACGCCTCTTCAAGGATTTCTCAAGCCCATGAAAATGCTCCTCAAGTTCCTTCCATTTCAAGTTAAGGGTTACAGCTCGATGACTTTCAAGTTCGGCAAATGCCTTTTGCAGCTGTCGTATCTTAGAGGATGTAGAATCCATCAATGAAGCAACGGAGTCGGTATCTTCCATGGAAAAGAAGCTGAAAAGGAAAGATGAATGAAGTGAATACTTATCCTTAAACTAATGCAAACAGGAATTTTGTACAGTGCAGTGCTATGACCTTAGCTCTTTTTAAATGGAAATGGATTACAAAGAGGATAAAGAATAAATCTATCAACTGGTTTAAACTCATATAAGAAACTATCCAACATTCCTTGTATCATTGATGCCCAAAATGAGCGCCACTTACACATCAAGCTAAAGAGGACATATGTGAAGAATTACTAGCTGTTCTAGAAACAGAATGGTCATAAAAAGAACATAAAAAACAACACTATACAGTGAAAAAGGAAAGGTCAGAACAATAGCTTGCAGCTAAGAACATCGTTATGAAAAATATAAGGGAAAACAATTAGAATTGAAAAATTAAAGTCACATGTAGCTGCCACCTCAACAGAGCAAACTTAAATCTGCCTGCTAGACACTTTACTAAACGTCTGTAGCACCAGCATTCAATAAATCGCAAAGGAGAGATAGTTAAATGCCTATAAAAAATATTGGTGCAGAAGGACTAGATCCCTGAGGTTTAGAACTTCCAATGTTGCAGTTACTTGTGACCTAGGTTGATCTATAAACTGTTGGGTGCAAAATGACAATGAACCAATTCTCAAGGGTGAAGAGCGTAACACTCCATGCATATTATCTCTTTCATTTAAAATACATTATCCTCCAGTCCTCCTTGAGTAAGGCATGCCAAAACCCGAAATTTTCAAATAATTCATGAGATTGAACTATTTCTGAAGTGTTTGGTTAGCATTGAACTTCTATAGCATCAAAATGCAACAATTAAGACTAAAGTGAGTGATTCCTACATTATGATGCAAAAGGGGAAATCAAATAAGTTGCTGAACATCAAGAAAAGCTTCCATCGATCCAGATGATATGTTAAGGGAAAAGGAGAAGGTTAGGCGCTGATGAATTAATCATTTACCAATCACACACACACACACACACACACACACACACACACACACACACACATCCAGCCTGAATTTAAATTTAATGCAAATCGTATGTTGTTTAGTCTTCATTTATTTATAATTTGTCTCCTCTTTCAACCTTATCTAGCCAGATTGGTCACTAAAACTTCGAATTAAACAACAAAATACAGCCTTCAAAACCAGAAATTGCGCATGGCTTACCAGAGAAGACGTCCCCAGTTTAGGATCCAAACCTTAGATTCACGAGAACACAAACCCTAAAAGAACAAATTAGGCCCAACATTATTAGAGCATGATAAAGACAAAAAACAATAACCCCGCGAAGTGGGTTAAACTCTTGCTCTAGTAACGCCAAGAAAATTCTCAATATAACCCTAAAAATTTGCAGGAAAGAAAATTTACAAAGTCTCCCGTGCAGGAAACTTCCAGAGCAATGTCTAAAAAATTCCTTCAAGGAGAAACCCAAAAGCATTAGCAGGAAAGTGAATTCCCCTTCCCATCAAACAAAAAGAACCGATCCAAACTCAAAACAAGAACCGAATCATGCGACAAAATCACAAAATAATATAATAAAACCAAAAGGCACAAGGAAAAGTTACCTGATTGATCTAATGAAAAATTACTAAGACGACGCAAATTCTCAATCAAATTTCCCCTCAACCGGTGTGGGTGTGGGTAGCCGCAGCTCCTCAGCCCTTGAGAGAGGGGGAGCGAGAGAGGAAGAAAAGAGAAAAAGTTAAGCTGAGAGTAGAGTGTGTTTATTCACTCAGAGTCCCAAGTCACACTACCCCCTTCTCCTCTCACTATGTGTTTCTCTCTCTTGCTTTTTCGTTTGGCCACTCCCGTTTTTGCTATGAGCACACCAAAATACCATTGTCCGAAACTGTTGTCTACTCTGTAAAGTTATCACCCATGTCCGCAAAAGGTGAGGGCTTTCTGGGTATTACAACCTAATTTTCTAAGGAAATTATTTGTTTACGTTTTGAAAAATTTAGATAAAATAAATTATTCAATCGAAATATGTAGAGAAAATAAAAAATGAAAGGAAATTAATTATAATAACATATTCACTTGAAACATTATAGTTCAAAATTGATCATATATATAGCGGCTAATTTATACTTCTCTGTTTCAATTATATAGTAGAAAGCTAATAATTTTTTATATTTGCAAAATACATTACTAAATTTTTTATGTCAAAGTATAATTCTACACTTAATTTCTTATTGCATTGATTTTTTTTATGAGGTATAAAATATTTTAAATATAGATAAATTTAAAAATTTGTTAAATTTTATTTACTTATTTTTTTGGTAAAAAATTTAGCCACGATGACTCAAACCAAGGGTAGAGTGCCTGCTCAATCACACACAACCCAGAACCATATCTTAAATTGGAATGGGCTTTCATTATATGTTATATTCCTTTTTCCCAAGTTATCCGCATTAATTGCATATGGGAAAAGGAGTTTGCATTATTGGAATGCAAATGATTTAATAAAGGTATTTTAGGAAAACTAACAGATATATTTAACAAATAACCAACTTAATTAAATTGTTAATCCTTGTATTTGCTTTTAGATTATCCTAGATATCTATGAACACGAGTGATTAAATACAATTACGTTTATAATGCTTTACTCCCTCTATCTCTCATTGAAAAGTTTACTGGTGAGAATGACTTAAATTAAAATACTAATGCCCCATTTGGTAACAGGGAATTGAAGCCAGAGAATTGGAATTGAAATCAGATTTTTATGTGTTTGGTGCTGTGAAAGTGGATTCCCCTTGGAACCCAGTTCCATGAAAATTGTGGGAACTTGGTTCCAACCTCTTGCCCATGGAACCGAATTCCAACACAAAATCCTTCTTCATTTCCACCTCTACCCTCATCGATGGCGAATGACGAAGTCGACAAAGGGCGATGATGGTGAACTCGGTGGAGAACGACGGTTAACTTGGTGAAGGACGGCAATGGTGAATTACGAAGTCTTGCAGCGACGGTGAACAGAAAACAAAACCAGAAAATGAAGTCTTACAGCGACGGTGCAGATGAACTCTTGCGGTGACGACGTTAGTGATGATGTGCAAACGAAATCTTCGACAATGACGAGCTTCAACGATCTTCAATCTTTGATGACGACGAGCTTTGATCTTCGACGACCTGCGACAACGACGATGACGGGCTTTGATCTTCGTTATGCTTCAATCTTCGACGCTCTTCGTTTGCGATGACGACAAGCTTCAATCTTCGACGATCTACAACGAAGAGTTTTAGAATCTCTATCTCTCAATCTCCTCCTTCAGTGATGGCGATGACGGTGGTCGACAGGTGCTGGTCGGAATTTGCTGCTGGTTGTGGGGTAGGGGAAGAATTTTTTTGGGGAGGAGGAGAAATTTTTTGTTGTAGAGGGTATATTAATCTTTTCACATTATAAATATAAATATTAAATTAAAATAATACACATTTCTTCCGGCGTATCAAACAAACTTTTAATCTCAATTCTAGTTCTAGTTCCAGTTCCACTTCCATTTCCAATTTCATCAAAATCAGTTCCGCATATCAAACGGGGCATAATTTTTTGTGTATACAAAATGTGTACAGTGTCTATACTTTTTGTGTACAAAAATTTGTAAGAACTTTTTCACCAATAAAATTTTTAATGAAGATTTTTCTCTAATTCTTTCTTCTCTTTGAAAATAATTACCTATTTTTATCATTTAAATTTAAAGAATAAAGGGTACATTGACCATTGTGACATAAAACAAATTAGAGTACGTAGAGCTTGGTCTAACCAAACATCATTATTACGAGAGAATTCTAGTCAATCAAGGAAATTGCCTAAAAAGTTTAAGTTGATCAGGGGCCTTAAAATTGGAAAAGGACCTTGAAATTGGAAAAGGACAATATGGTCCTTTAGAATTGAGAAAATACACATACTGACGGGAACGCCCTTGGCAAAAAGTTAATATTGCTTAAGGCCCTCAGAAATTAGAAAATGACAATAAGGTCCTTTAGAACTGGAGAAAATATGCATATTGACGAAAATGCCCTTAAATGACTCTTCACGCATCCTCTGCCTCCATGTCCGAAAAAGCCTTGTGGGTCGGATCAAGACATTCAACGTTCAACCGCACGTTAGCGTAGAAAAATGGTAAAATTGTACTTTGGATCTTTCATTTTATATAAACTTTTAGCTTGGCCTCTTAATTTTAGTAAATATTTTTTCAATCATCTAATCTTAACACCACTAATCTTAAATGGTGAATTTTTTATAAAAATTATTTTTATTTTTAAAATTAAAAATGAATACATTAAAGCTTATTTGAAATATTACTTTTAATATATCTTTTTGTTAAGATCATTAAGATTAAAGGATAGAAAAAATATTTAAAAAATTTAGTTACCAAAATTTTGTATGAAGTGAAAGAATTAAAAGTGTCACTTTTGCAGCAAGAAAGCTCAGTGGTTGTTTGGTAGAGAGGGAAGCGACAATTTTTATAGGTTGAATTTAAAAAAAATTGAAGAAGCTGAGTTACACAATTTAATAAAGAGACTATGTATGATAAAATATTAAGAAAAATTAATTAAAAACTTTGAACTCCATCAGTCAATATTTTTTAAATCTAAATCATAAAATATTAGGAAAATATGTATAATCATGAGATAAAGTTCTTCCATAAAATTATTTTTTTTCATTTGTATTTTCCATATATAAGAATTAAGCTCTTAATAATAAAAACCTCGATTTGCGAATGAATAATATTTTAAGAAAAATAAATGTAATTTCCATTAATATATATTAAAATGCGCCTAATTGCTTATTACCCGAAAAAGTTAGTTGCTCGAGTAACTTGCTAAAGGCGTACTATGGGGTAATAAAAATCTATGTCAAAGATAAATCCTCAATTGAAGAATTAATTAGTTATAAAGATTTAGGTAAAGATGGATTTGAATGGATATCTAATATTTGGTGGAAAAGACAAAACTACTCTTAAAACATTGTGGAAACCCAATTGCATAGTATGAAGCTCAATTGCATATTTGGAAAGCTCAGTTGCATGTTTAACATTATGCACCCCATAGGAACAATTTGCATATGGTACAAGATCATTTACATATCCTAAAAGCTCAGTTACATATGTAAAAAGATCAGTTGCATATTTGTCGTTTGCACTTTTGCGAAAGCTTATTTGCATAGTTTGGAATCTCACTTACATATCCTGAAAGCCAAGTTGCATATGTAGGGAGCTTAATTGTATATTTTTTTCAATTTGTTATCTGCACATTTATAGAAGTTAACTTACATATTTGGGTAGCTCAGTTGCATATTTGTCATTCTGAACCTTCGTGGAAGTTCACTTGTATATCCTAGAAGCCTAATTGCACATGTTGAAAGTTCAGTTGCATATTTTTCCAATTTACACATTTACACTGTTGTGAAAGCTTAATTTATATTTTTTCACAAAGTGCAAATAACAAAGTGAATAAATATGCAATTGAACTTTTTACATATACAACTGGGCCTCCACAATGTTTTAAGATTAGTTTTGTTTTTCTTTTAAATCTTATATATTCATTCAAGTCCCTCTTTGGTCATGTCTTTATGATCAATTAATTCTTTAATTAAGAATTCATTTCCAATTTTCCCATCTATTTATCTAATTTGATTAAATTAAAAATGTTAATTAAATAAAGGGTTATAATGTGAATGCATCACCTTGAGATATTTTTTATGTGCATCCAACACCTTAAAATATTTTATGGCACATTTGCACCCTGAAATATTTTTTCAAATGCGTCTAATACTTTAAAGTAATTTTTATCCTTTGATGTTGGATGCATAACAAATATTTTAAGATTCATTGATACACCTAAAAATGCTTTAGAGAGCTTGATTAAAAAAAATACTTTAGAGTATTAAAAAACTTTAGAGTACTGAAAAATAATTAAATAAATACTTCATATGCTTATTGCATCCCAAAATACATTAGTACGTTGGATGCACATGTAAAAATGGTTCAGGGTATTGAATATAGCTGAACCCTTAAGTAAATTAATATAGTATATATATTTTTCTAAACCACCCTAACAATTTTTCATAATTTCCTCATTCTCTTTCTTAATTGATTGTTGCGAGGCCTTGATGGAGCATCAATAAGGTTAACTACGAAAAGGTGATAAAAATTAAAAATAAATACTGCATTTAAGACCAAGATTAACTCTCAAATTATGTTATATATAAAGGCCTGGAGAAATTATAAATTAAGACGAATACCATTTCCTTTAATATATAAAAGGGTTAAGGTATATGTATCACCCTAAAACATTTTCTCAAATCTCAAGTGCATTAAACATCCCAAAATATTTTTTAAGTAAATGCAACACCTTAAAAACATTTTGGGTGAATTACCCTCAAGTTCCAAGGAAGAGGTTTTTTTACAAAATGATCCCAAAAAATCTCATATTTGCTCTCAGGTCCCAGGGGACCTTTTTGTGATAGATTGTTGATGTGAAAAGTCAGGAATGCCCCTAATAGTAATACATTTGCACGCAAAGGGAAATTAAATTAATTCGACCTATCCAGGTGTAATACGGCTGTTTTCCTTGTTTATTGTGTGTATTACGCTCGTGCCGCTGCTCCGTGGAAACTTTGTGCCTGTCGTCTCATCTATTAAACGTTGGTCCATCGGTAAGCTTGCACCATAGGTGCGACGGACAGGAGTTCTATCGGTGCTGGCTTCTCCATACTCCTCAACGTGAGTAATGTGAATATTAAAGCAAAACATAATAAAACATGATAACAAGATTGCCTGAGGTTTCTCTGATGTTCCATCTTGGAGTAAACAGAACAGCATAAACTTGGCACAGTTAATAGCAAACTGGTATGGAATAAACCTGAAGCATGTCCTTAAAATTTGCTGCTGATCTATCTCGGTTTAAAGTAGGGCATGAATCCATTACTCACGAGTCTGTAACTGTGCCAAGATGGAAGTCATTCTACATTTTATGTTGCCAAAACAGTTCGAACAAGATGGTGTGAGGTTTTGAGTTTGAGGAATTCATAATGTGTGCCCTGAGGATTTGAACTAGAACGAACATCATTAATAAGGGGTTTTGATTTTGGACCTTTTTATATTGGCTTGTTTGAAGTGCGCAGAGAGTTGTAGTGAATGAAAGAAGATGCTTGCATATCCATCACAACTTGATTGTTAGCATTAGAGTTTGAAATGACACTTTGTTTTTATCTTTTTCATCTACATTGGGTATAGCATGTGTGATTTGTTTTGGGGTGACATGTCCTCTATTTTAATGTTGTTAATGCTCTGTTTCTTATGAGAAATGGTGATGGATTGCAGATAAAAAGAGAAGTTGCAGTGTTAACAAGCAAGTTGAGAGGATTGCTGCTGCTTAGGTTGTTAACAACAACAGCGAAAGTTGTTAATTTACCTTCTAAGGTTGTCAGTGACAAGTTTATTCTAAAGGTAGTCAATCATAATGGCGAGCACCTCTGGAAAGAATATGCTATGCTTCATTCATATTGGAGGCACATTTGTGAGCAGTGAAACTGATGGGATACTATATGTGGGGGGAATGGTAAGATCAAGGGTGATTAAAGAAGGGACAAGTTATGAAGAGTTAAAAACAATTGTAGCATCAATAGTGGGAAAAGACAACAATAAATTTTTGATGAAGTTCACTTTGACATTGGATAGAAGCACATTTGTGGACCTTGTAGATGATGAAGGAGTTGAACACTTAATTAAATTCAATGGAGATAGTGAGCATCTATATGTAGAAGACAATGAAGATGATTCCACATCGAAAGTAAGGGAGGATCCACAACAAGAGTTATTGTAAGTTGGATTTGATGTGGAAAAATATGCTAGTGTGGTGGTTGGAGAAATTTAAAATAACTAACATAGTTTTATTGTCATTTTATTGCAGGTTGGACGACATGTCTGAAGGATGGGAAGGAAATACCGCCATGATTTTCAATGAAGATCCACCATCTTTGGATTGTGCAGTGCAAATGATGCCTACAAGCAGACCTGAAATGAAATGCACAAAGTAGAAGGATGTTATAATTGGAGAGGGTTAAGTGTTTGTCAATGCTGGTGCTCTTCGTGAAACATTATATAAGTATAGCATTGCCCATAAGTTTTCATATAAGTATGTGAAAAACAATAAGCAAAAGATAATTGTTAAGTGTGTGGTTGAAGGATGTCCATGGTACTTAGGTGCATACTCCATGGGAGAACGTCAAGATACAGAATTCCTGATAATACGAACACTTAAAGATAAACACCAACATGGTGCCCAAGATGACCTTATTGTTGCATATGCAAAAATATCAAGTTTGACTTCATCAGTCATGGTTGACACGTTGAGGGATAACATTGACAAGAGCTCTAATGATATTAGGAGAGAAATGTATAGAGATTATGGTTTACATCTTAGTTATTCTCAAGCATATAGGGGGAAAGCAAAAGCATTGAGGAAAATACATGGCCGCGAAGAAGATTCATACATGGCCATTCCTTGGATATGTGAGAGGTTAGTAGAGACGGATCCTGATTCTGTTGCTCGATGCGAATTCTCAAGTAGCGACAGATTTGAGAGGGTGTTCATTAGTTATGGGTGCTCAATCAAAGGCTTCTTAGAAGGGTGTCATGGCATATTGTATATAAATGGGTGTCATCTAAGTGGTCCCTACAAGGGTACATTGACTTTAGTTAATGCACTTGATGCGGACGATCATTTATTTCCCCTTGCATATGCCATAGTAAGTGGAGAAACACATGATGAACGGACTTGGTTTCTTACCATTTTGAAGGAAATAATTATCACAAGGGAGATAACTATCGTGTCTGATAGAAATCCTACCATAATAAGTTCTGTTAGAGATGTGTTTGGAAGTGAGCGACATGCGTTTTGCTATAGACATGTCAAGGAGAATTTTAGTGCCACGTGTGTAAAGGTTAATAAAGGTAAGGGCATGACCAGTGCGCATAGTAAGGAGAATGCTTTGAAGATGCTTGATGCAATTGCGTATGCAAGACATAAAGATGAATTCAATGTTGTTTTAGGAAGACTTAAAGTATTCTCTCCTCCATTAGCTAATTGGGTTGAGACCCAAGGTAATGTTGATCGATGGGCACAATGCAAATTCCCTCACAAACGATGGGATAATATAACAACGAATAGTGCTGAGTCATTCAGCGCTTGGGTTGTGAAAGAGAGAAAGCATAACGTTGATGTTTTTATTCATGAGCATAGAGAAAAGTTAGCGGAGAAGATGGTGGCCATGAAAGATTCAATTAAAAGTGGAAAAACGGTATAGGGTCAAATATTGAGTTGAAGTTGATGGAAGAAGTTGCAAGGGCTGAAAATATGGAGGCTACATATTATGGAGATGGTCAGGTTTCTGTAGAAACAGTTGCAAACAACCGACTCATTCATCTAAATGTAGATCTAGTGTTACATGAATGCATGTGCAAGGCATGGCAAATGAGCGGGATACCTTGCGCTCATGCATGTGCAGCAATACAGTGTGTTCATGCTTTTGTGTACACATATGTGGATGAATGCTATAAAGTGGCTGCACAAGAGAAGATTTATGCGTCACTAATGAGGCTTGTGGCTAGCCATGACACTCCACGTCCGGATGAACTAACTGTGACACAGATGATGACATAGACTTTACCACGTCCACCATTGACAAAAAGACCACCTGGACGGCCGAAGAGGAGCAGGATTGAATCTCAGTATCAAAATAAACGAGTTTATCATTGTGGAAGATGCAATGAGGCAGGCCACACTACGAAGACTTGCAAAAATCCCAACCCAAATTGATGGATTACATGAAGTAGGTAATGTAAATGTATATTTTGTGGCCGATGTATTTTTGGCATTATGTATATATTATGGTCGATGTATTTTTTGGCATTATGTATATTTTGTGCCCGATGTATTGTTGGTATTGTCTATACTTTGTTGCCAATGTATTTTGGGATTTTTGACAATATGTATATTTTGTGTCCAATGTGTTAATGTATATATAAATGGTAAATGAAGTTGGATATATGTATAAATGACACTGGAGGGGTTGACAATGGGTGCAGAGTGTGTTGTAAACGTGTGCTGCTTGGGTATTAAATGTCAGCTGTAGGGGTAGTAAATGTCAGCTGTAGGGGTTGTCAATGGGTGATGCTTGAGTTGTAAATCTGTACTGCTTGGGTAGTAAATGGAGGCTGGTGGGGTTGTCAATGGGTGCTGATTGAATTGTAAATCTGTGTTGCTTGGGTAGTAAATGAAGCTGGTGAGGTTGTCAATGGGCGATGTGTGTTGTAAACGTGTGCTTCTTAGGCAGTAAATGTCAACTGTAGGGGTAGTAAATGTCAGCTGTAAGGGTTGTCAATGTCAGCTGGTGGGGTTGTCAAAGGGTGCTGCTTAAGTTGTAAATATGTGCTGCTTGGGTAGTAAATGTCAGCTGGTGGGGTTGTCAATAGGTGCTGCTTGGGTTGTAAATCTGTGCTAGGGTTGGGAATGTGGGCCAGCCCGCGGGTTGCGGGCTGGGCGGGCCAGCCCGCCAACAACCTTCCCAGGTGGCGGGCTGGGAATCCCCAGCCCGAGCCCGCCACGGCGGCCCGCCAACCCGTTAGATTTTTTATTTTAATTTTTTTATGAAAAAATAATTTTTTTACTATTTTTCACTCAATTTTTTTCTATAAGATTGCATATTTTCATGATTCTCTTTCTAATCTCATCAATAAGTGTTCAATAATTTCCTAAAAATGGAGTTTAATATTACTTTTTCCTTTGTAAAAAAATATTGGGATGAAAAAAGGTAAGAAAATATATATAATATGTATTTTTTAAAAAAAAAATTTAAACTGGCGGGTTGGCGGGCTGGCCCGCCAACCCGCGGGCTCAACCCACCTAACCCGCGGGTTG
>JANTPZ010005670.1:0-12637 GCA_025593235.1 Vachellia pachyceras
TACCTTTATTTTCATTTCTTTCAAGTGCACACTTTATATTTGGAGGGTTCACATTAGTGATCATTAGATTTTATTAGTTCAGTCTTCGTCTATGTTTAATTGGTCTATTCTTTTCTTCCTTCGATTTTGCTGATTTGATTCTTGAATTCAGCTGTTTGATTTCTCTTTTCAATGATTTGATGTTACTTGAAGGTCATTGAACACAAACCGTATGACCAGAAGGCAGATGTTTTTAGTTTTGGAATAGCTCTTTGGGAGCTTCTAACAGGAGAAGTAAGTCCATTCAAAGCCACATAGTAGGCTTTGCTCGTTTAGCTTTCGTTTTCCTCTGTCTGAAACAGTGATCCAGACACTTTCTACTCTGGTCTCATGGTATATACCATATTCTTTGATCAGCTGCCTTATGCTTACCTGACCCCATTACAAGCAGCAGTAGGAGTGGTGCAGAAGGTTTTTATTCCGTCCTTGCACATCATCTTTTTTTTTTTTTTGATGAAGATCCTTGCATAAAGCATTTTCCTTGTCTGAACTAAAATAATTCTGTGTTTGACCCTACTATCAGGGTTTACGACCTTCAATCCCCAAGAATGCACACCCAAGGCTTTCTGAACTGCTCCAGCAATGTTGGCAACAAGATCCTATTGAGAGACCGAATTTCTCAGAAATATTGGAAATCCTTCAGCAAATAGCAAAGGAGGTAAATCACTTCTTCAATTTATAAAGAAGCGGAGTGTTTGACCTCTTAGGCGATTCTAAATATTGTTTCTTTGAACAGGTTCCTGACGATCGACCCAAAGATAAATCATCTCATGGCTTTCTCTCGGCACTAGGACGGGCCCATCAGTAATTTTGAGAAGCTTGACACCACGATCAAATAGCTCAACTTTCTTTTCTTTTTCTTTTTGTCTTTGTACAGTGGTCTGACCGAACTAGACGAGTACCCATAGCTTTGGCTTTTGAAAATTTCTTCTTCCGCTGCCTTGTCTTGGGTAACTCCTTCATCCAAACGTTCCATTTGCCTTGCCTGTGAGCATCACCATAGAGGATGGGCGCTGAAGGGACTGTTTTAAAGTATGGGGCACTACCTAATTTATCATTATTGTCTATCGATATGAGGTTTATGGAGATCGAAATGGCCTTCCGATGAAGCACGAAGCACCAAGTTTTTTATATCCTTCGGCGGTTTGAACTTTAATTCGTCACAGGAATTACCAACTTTTTTTTTAGTTGAATCTCTTTTGAGCTTTTCATTAAATTAATTTCAGTTAATAATTAATAACTTTATTTAAAATTTTAATATTTAATTAGAATTAATTCTAATTAATTATATAACATTGTTACCTCTGGATAATTTTCAAAGCATCATCTTTTCATAAAAAACTCTCAGATAACCAGTATTTTGAATGAAAATTTTTGGGTAAATTTGTACCTTTTACCCTTAAAAAAATTGTTTGCTTACTTTTTTTCAGCGAATTGTTCTAGTACTTTTTTCCGGTTAAAAACATTCAAATATTTCAATTATGATTCTATGGATTAAAAGGAGATATAATGCCTTCCTAAATTAGAGGAAAGCTATTAAAATTACAAGGTAAAAAATGAAACATCATTTAATATTTTTACCATATTATAATTTGGACTTTTTTTGCCAACACAGATATTAGTTTTTTCATTAAAAAAAACTAAAAAGTCTAGAATGCAGAGTAAATAAGCAATAAAATGATACAATAAATAAAATTCTAAGGATAAAAAAACAGGAAATCCTTCAACCATATCCACTAAATGACATTTCTAGTCTGCTTCCAAAATCTTCATCATCAGCTATTGTAGTGGTCAGCATACTAATCGGGTAAGATCAATCTAATGAAACCTTAGTTATCTAATCAACAACTAAATTTATCTTTCTAGGAATCCAAACATAAACATGGTTACTTATTAGGTTAGGTTTCTTGAGACGTCAATATTTCGAAAGAGAACCTGAGAGAGTATATAATTGTTTGATTTCATTAATGATATTGAAAACATCTTTTTCTTATTTTGTTCATGCCGGGGGATTATAATATCCTGTGGTTGGTACGACTTATGTCTGCATGAACCCACCGGAGAGGGCTCCATACAATATGCTCATTTGAAAACGCGTTAGAAAAATACTTTTACACTGTTGAACGTGCGTTTAGCTTTTGCAACTGTTCCGCCAAATAAGCCCAATGACTTACCTGTCTTACACCATCCTTCTTCAAATAAATTTTTTCAATTGTAAAAAAAATAAAAAGAGAGAAATTTTGGAAAATGTTCAGCGAAGTTTGTCATTCTTTATGCCCCGTTTGGTACGTGAAACTGATTTCGATGGAATTGGAAGTGGAAGTAGAACTGGAACTGGAAGTGAGATTAAAAGTATGTTTGGTATGTTGGAAGAAATGGGGTATTATTTTAATTTAATATTTGTATTTATAATGCAAAACTACTAATATACCCTTCTTGAAAACTATTCATTTGAAAAAGCACCGAGGAGCTTCGACCTCTCCACCTCCACCGTCGCTGTCGACCTTGCCACCTCCACCGTCGCCGTCAACCTCACCGCCTCCACCACGCTCAACCATGGAAGTGGAGCTCAGAAAATCTTCCATACTCAAATCGTCCAGATCGCGTCCAGTCGCCTCCGTCACAGATATCGTCCAGATCGGAGAAGAGAAGGACGGAGAAGCAATGAAGACGTCGACGCTTTCTCAGATATGAAGCCGGAGTCGAAGATGGTCACTTGAATCAGATTCCTCGGTCTTCGATGAAGCAACAATGAGGTCGCTTGAATCTGATTTGAAGGACGGAGAAGCAACGATGAGGTCGCTTGAATCAGATTCCTCGGTCTTCGAGATGGTGTCGCCGTCACCGTTGCCGTTGCCGTTGCCGCCGCCGCCGGCACCACCGCCGTCGACATCATGATCACTGGAATGGAAGGTGATGAGGGTAAAGATGTCAAATGAAGAAAGAAATGAGGTTGGAAGTGAGTTCCTCCCCTTGGCTTATGGAACCCACTTCCATCATTTTTTATGGAAGAGAGTTCTATGAAGAAATGAGTTCCATGGCACCAAACAGCCTAAAGCATGGATTCCAATTCCACTTCCACTTCTCCAAGGTCAGTTCCCATGTACCAAACGGAGTGTTATTTCTTTCTTTTCAATTGCAAACACATAAAAATGTCACTTGACTTGAGTCTGGAACCCCATTGAAGCAGAACAGGTAGTGCTGCCATTGGCATAACCTAAGAATTGGGATTGATTAAGAGAAGGGTCCAGGACTGTGATTCCCATTGGGGTCAGCCACCGCCAAGGAACTGCCTTGCACGAATCCTGACCTGCAAGCGAACGAGGAGATGCACACAATGCAACACCAAGCACGATTGCCTCCTCACAAATACCCCACGAACCAGTGCTTGCAGCTTCACCAGGCTTCTAAGAGCACGATACGCCCTTCTTGCCTGCTCGGTTTAATCATCCATTTTGTTAGCCATTAGACATTCTTTTACTCACAGTACCATTGCCGTAACGCGCTTCAAAGAATCAATCATCGGTTTTGCGTAACGTACCAGGTGACCCCTGAAACATGCCTGAATCTTAGTTGCCGCCACGACTTCTTCTCTTGTGGCTACCGGCAAGCCATGGTCTTCAAATGTGGATGTTTCACTCCCGACAAAGGCTTGATCGCTCTCATTCGAGCAACCTATGCTGGTGGTGCCTGTGAGGGGAATGGCTATATATCTCTTGGATGAGCCCAGGAATTTTCCGCCAACCCTTTTCAACCATTTCTGCGATACGCCCATTTGGAGCTCCTCTCTGTACTGTAGGGTATAAGCTTTATTATTAACATGCTGTGTCCTCAGTCCTTATGGAGGAAGCGGCGTAAAAGGGAGAGTCAGGAGTTGTGGGGGGCATGTTTGCGAGGGAGATGGCCTTCCTTAGTGTGACGGGTAGATCTAGGTGTGGGTCAAATGAGTATGAGTGCTGAGATATTCTTTACTGATATAATGTCATGGAGCAGTCACGATAGGGCTGCTGAATACAATGGAATATGAAAACAGAATAACAGAAAGGGAAGGCACAAGTGGCCACGGGGGGAGAGAGGGAATAATCAGGAGCAGGGAAAATCCATGCAAATCTATCCTCCTCTTCGTAACCGTTTCTTGTCTTCTTATACTACTCCGTTTCCAAATCTCGAAGCTTCCATGACTTCTTCTTGATTCTTTGACTTTTCCTTACGCTTCCGGTGCCCGTTCCTTGGATTGGGCTTGCTTCTCCACATTCTGGGCCTATTGCATCTGAGACTGTTACATCACCTCCCTCGCTGATTGGGCCCTTGTCCTCAAGGGCCAAATCTGGGTATAAGGAGCGGATACTGTCCCAGTCCTCCTAAGTAGGTGTTAAAGCTGCGTCTCACTGTACCAGAACTTGCTCGACAGACTAGGGTCCCTGTCGTACTGTACGGGTCCTTCGGGGAGAGATAACAACGGGATTGGAAGGTACGACCCCGCTGGTTCAGAGCCGTAAAACTTCTTTAAGAGGGAGACATGAAAAACAGAGTGAATACGAGCATGAGCCAGTAAAGCCAGGTGATAAGCTATAGCGCCTATTCTCTCTATCACCTGGAAGGGGCCAAAGTACACAAGAGACAGTTTCTGGTAACGGCGCAACTGGACGCTATGCTGGCGATACGGTTGAAGCTTGACCAAGACCCAGTCGCCTTCCTGAAAAGATAATTCCGAGCGTTTGAGATAAGCGTACTTCTTCATCCTCTGTTGTGCCCTTGATAAGTTGCATTTTAGTTCAGTCAGAAGCTCGTCTCTTTGTTCTAACATTTGGTGTACATCGAGAGGCGTGTCGTCGATGGATGAGTGCCTGAGCAGGGGCGGGAGGTCACGCCCATAGACAATCTTGGATGGCGTCATGCTGGTCGAATGATGAAATGAAGAGTTGTACCAGAATTCTGCCCACGGAAGGTAACTGAGCCACTTGCGAGGGTGATCGTAAACGAAGCACCGTAAATACATCTCGAGACATTTGTTGAGTGCTTCCGATTGCCCATCAGATTGGGGATGGTACGCCGACGTAAACTGAAGCTGCGTGCCCTGTAACCTCATAAGATGCTTCCAAAAGGCACTGGTGAAGACACGATCTCTATCAGAGACCACTGTTCGGGGGAAGCCATGCAGGCGAACGACTGATTGAAGGAATGCTTCAGCCATGTGGGAGCTGGCAAAGTTCGACGACAGGGGTATAAAATGTCCATACTTTGAGAGTCGGCCAATCACGACCATGATAACGGTCATCCCCCTTATTGAAGGTAAACCAATAATGAAGTCCATTGCAATATCTTCCCATATTCTATCTGGGATCGGAAGGGGTTGAAGTAAGCCAGCTGGTGACAATTTGGAGACCTTCGCACGTTGGCAGACGTCACAAGTGCGGACGAAAGTCTTAATATCCTGACGCATTTTAGGCCAAAAAAACAATCTAGCGACGCGTTGAAATGTTCGCATAAATCCAGAGTGGCCTCCAATCCTGGAGGAGTGAAACTCCTCTAACACTCGGTGAATTAACTCTGGTTGGTCATGTGGAATGACTAGGTGCTCCTTCCAGTATAAGTGGTCCTGCCTTATTTGATAATGAGGCAACATACCAGGGGTCTTATTCAACTGTTCCTTCATTTGTCTAATCAAAAGGGACGTTGCAACGGCGTCATAGATCAGGTCCATGATAGGCTCAGAGAACGTTGATAGAGCCATGCAAGAGGCACGCGATAGGGCATCTGCTGCTTGGTTGTGTTTCCCCGGCTTGTATTCAATGGAGAACCTGTATCCCAATAATTTCGGCAGGCAAGCTTCTTGTTCTGGCGTCTGCATTGACTGTTCCATCAGGTGTTTCAGACTAGCATGATCTGTTCGGATAACAAATGAGTGACCAAATAAGTAATGTCGGAACTTCGCAACAGCTTCTGTAATGGAGAACAGTTCTCGTGCGTAAACGGACTTAGCCTGCATCCGTGGAGAGAGTTTCTTTGAGAAATAAGCGATGGGATGGTGTCCTTGACTCAATACAGCACCAATACCAGTCCCTGACACATCCGTCTCCAATATGAATGGCTTGGTAAAGTCTGGCAATGCCAAAACAGGGGCTCGGGTAAGTGCCTCCTTCAGGTCATCAAAGGCTTGTTCTGTTTCAGCTGTCCAATGAAATATGTCCTTGTGTAGTAGCTCTGTAAGGGCGTTCGCCTTTTGGGCGTATTGGCGGATGAAGCGTCTGTAGTACTCGCTTAAACCGAGGAACCCCTTCAGTTGTGAAACAGTATTTGGTCGCGGCCATTCACGGACCACTTCCACCTTAAGAGGGTCCACCTCGACCCCTTTTTCAGAAACAATATGACCCAGATAATCAACCCTACGTTGTCTGAACGAGCACTTAGAGCGTTTCGCGAATAGTCGGTGATGCTATAGTAGCTTCATCACAGCCTCTAGGTGCTGTAAATGCTGATCCCAAGTAGTACTGTATATGAGGATGTCGTCGAAGAAGATCAGTACAAAACATCATAAGAACGGCCGGAAGATAGTGTTCATTAACGCCTGAAACGTAGCCGGAGCGTTTGTGAGCCCGAAGGGCATGACCAGCCATTCGTATAAGCCAAGGTGGGTGCGAAACGCCGTCTTCTCCCTATATGCTTCCTTCATCAATATTTGATGGTATCCTGAGCGGAGATCCAGTTTAGAGTAAAAAACGGACCCATGGAGTTCATCGAGAAGCTCATCGACAGTCGGCATAGGGAACGCGTCTTTGATGGTGATAGCGTTCAGGCCTCTATAATCCATGCAGAAGCGCCATGTACCATCCTTTTTCCTCACAAGTATCACAGGAGCTGAGAACGGGCTTGAGCTGGGATGTATCAAACCTTCCTTCAGTAAGTCATTCACCATCTTCTCTATTTCTGTCTTCTGGTTCACTGGGTACCGGTATGGTCTAACCTTCACAGGACCCTTGCCTGGCATCAACTCAATACGGTGCTTGTGGCCCCTTGTTGGTGGTAACTCGTGCGGGGTGTGAAAGACATCTTCAAAGCATCCCAAGAGTTCCACTAAATCTGTTGGTAGAGCATTATTGAGGTCCTTGCTGTCATCCTCAGAATTTATTCGATCCATCATAAAATATTCTGCCGCTGCGTCACTGTTGTTGATCCGCATCAGGTGATGAAACTGAGCTGATGTAACCTGTGCTCCCCTGAACCCCTGGAGTATTACAAACTGACCATTCTGATACAGCTTCAAAGTAGAAGTTCTATAGTCTGCTACGTGCGGTCCCAGCGTCTCCAACCAATCTGCACCAATGACTATATCGACCGTTGCAACAGGTAATACAAACAGGGTCAGTGTAATAGTGTACTCATTCACTTGCACTGGAACGTCCCTCACTAGCTCTGAGCAAGTGAGAATGCTCCCTATGCCCCCAAGTACTCGCAGCTCCGTCGTGGGCTCCACAGGTAAATTCAAATGGCGAATGATCCGGGGGTGGATGAACGTATCTAAGCTGCCGCCATCAAGTAGTATCTGAACCCGTGTTCCATATAAGTACCCTTGGAAGTGAATAGTAACAGGTCCATGAGTCCCTCTCAGCGCATGTAACGAGAGATGATGAAGGGTGGCTTCCGTGTCTTCTTCCCTGGTATCCTCTGAGGTCTCATCCTCTCTTTCTTCATCTCCTATCAACATCATGAGCTGCTTATTTGGGCATCAGTGTGTAGGTGAGAATTTAGCATCGCACGTGTAGCACAATCCCTTTTCTCTTCGGATTTGAGCTTCGGCGGATGTCAGCCTCTTGATGGGTAAAGACTTGGGAGTAGGTAGTAATGGTGGTGCATTAAACTTACTGCCTCCCCCATTCGTTGCTGCTATGCTCGTTGAGCTTTGGGTCGTTGTTATGGCTCCTCGACTTAGTACGTACCCCGTCATGCGAGGCTTGGCAGACTGGCTGATGAGTAGTTGGTTTCCATAAACAAGCGAGTGAGTTCCATGGCGTTTAGCATTGAGCTTGGACGCTGCACCAGTACATCACGTCTCAACTCTGGCACTAGCCCTCCTATGTAGCAATCTAACAATGCTTCCTCCGTAACGTCTTCCATCCTGTTAGCTAAGGACAAGAACCGTTGATTGTATTCTTGTATGCTCCCACCCATTGATCGTTGTGTGAGCTTAAATAATCGCGATCAAGCACAATCAAATTGCGACGGCCCATATTGCGCTTCCACAGCTCTAGAAAAAGCGTACCAATGCGAGACCCTTCCTGCTTTGTCTAACATCTGGAACCAAGGCAATACATCGCCATCAAGATGCACTGCTGTGATTGCTAGTCGCTGAGGATCCCGAATGTCGTAGTACTTGAAATACTGATCGGCCTTGAAAAGTCAGCCCAATGCGTCTTTCCCATCGAATCTTGGGAAGTCAAGCTTTACTGGTCTGAAGGATGTCGCTGGACTGTTCGTGACTGGAGATCCTATCAGAGAAGTGGAGGAAGCTGACCCTCCGGTGTTTGTGAGCTGTAACTGCTCGAAACGCTGATGCATCTGATCCAGCGATCTAACCACCGATTGGAGCATGGTACTCATCTGATCGAAGCGCGCATCTACGTTTTGGAATCTGCCTCGGGAGTCTTCTATATGTTCGTTCATCTTCTTCAACTCAGTCGTGGTCTGGGTTTGCAAGGTCTTCATTTCTGTTTGTAGATCCTTTAGTCTCGTGTTCTCGGCCATGAGTTCCTGCTCTCAATGAAAGCACCAATGTGACGGGTAGATCTAGGTGTGGGTCAAATGAGTATGGGTGTTGAGATATTCTTTACTGATATAATGTCATGGAGCAGTCACGATAGGGCTGCTGAATACAATGGAATATGAAAACAGAATAACAGAAAGGGAAGGCACAAGTGGCCACGGGGGGAGAGAGGGAATAATCAGGAGAAGGGAAAATCCATGCAAATCTATCCTCCTCTTCGTAACCGTTTCTTGTCTTCTTATACTACTCCGTTTCCAAATCTCGAAGCTTCCATGACTTCTTCTTGATTCTCTGACTTTTCCTCACGCTTCCAGTGCCAGTTCCTTGGATTGGGCTTGCTTCTCCACATTCTGGGCCTATTGCATCTGAGACTGTTACAGAGCCCTGGGGCCGTGCCCTGGCCTTGATGGGGGACCGGTGCCGAACCCACCTAAACTTTTTATGTATCAAGAAAAAAAAGATGCAGTGCTTGCATGTATCAAACAAGCGTGACCTAATTAAATCCACTATTATTTTTGCCAACAAATGTGATTGACTCTTAGCATTGTAAGTGCAAAATATATTCAATCTCTGATTCTTGATACAAAAATTATTTAACTTTTTTATATTAGAAAACTTAAAAAAAATTATTATAACATATGTTATGACATTTATGCATACCATTAAATTATATATGGATGTATTATTAGAGAAAAATGATAAAAATATCATTCAATTAGCCTATATAATTTCCTTAAAACATTCAACTGGCTCTTATATTCAGTATATGAGGTATTATGAAATATGATGTAAAGAAGGTAGTCAGTGCATGTCGTTTTATTTTATTTTTCCGTACTTTCTTAGTTAACAATCTTTCGCATATAAATATCAATTTTAGTCACTACATTCCCCTCACTTATTTTCTTGAAGTCACCTCTTTTTTCCCCAAAGCCACCTTTGACAATCGACCGCAACCCCCACAAGAGATTTTGGTATTTAAAAAGTAAGTGACAAGTAATGTGGTGATTTAAAAAAAATACAGAAATCCTATTTAGTCCCATTGACTAAATTTGTTAAAAGTGCATGTTTGAATGTAGATTTTGGTAGTTCGGCTGAATTTAGTTGGGATTTTCTAGTATTGTACATACATGGAATAGTTGATCAAGCCATAGAAGTGTATTCTATACAACTGAGTGTATTAGATACAACACCTTGTAATCTCTGCATGTAATCAAGATCAACCAGTTAACACAATCAAGACAAATAACTTGGACATGTACAAATTCACCCATTTTTGCAATTGAATGACTTCAGAATCTGCAAGCATATGGTCTTGTAAAGTTCCAAGTCACATCTGCTTCACACCTGGGGTGGTAAAGAAGCAAGGATACTGTGTATTAGCAGAATTCAAATAGACAGAAATACAGTTAGTTGAAATTATTGCTTCTTTCCTCAAGTTTTCATCAAGTATTTGAAGCTTTTGCCACTTAAATCCCAACACCGCCATGTACGCCCAGAAAGTTTTCAGAAGGAAAACAAAGCAGGTGGTTCAGAAATTTAACGCTCATAAAATAAAGATGCATCCCACCATGCTGATGCTGTGATACTGATATCAGATACTGTAATTTTCATATGTCAAGACATTGAATTACCGGCAGCTTATAGAAAGAAATGAAAATTCATACTAAATAGCTCAAGAGAAACTCAACAAATTGCTAGAGTGACTGAACAGAAATGAAGCAAAACAGTTTCTCACAGGATAATAATATAAATATCCCAAGTCAATATGTTCAAGATTCAGAGTTCTTATAGAGCACGACTTTCTAGCGCAAATGTTTGCAATCCCAAGAGAATTTCTCCTCTGATCAACTAATCTCTGGCAGCTATTCGATCCTCCTTCTGTGTGGTTCGCTATTACTTTATCCAAATTCAAGATTTCAAGTACAAACTTGAACAAATGATTTCTAAGAATTCATTCAAGTAGTATGAGTGGAGTATCGAAGGTTTCTGAAGCTATGCGGAAGCATGGTTGAGTTTGTCGAGGATTTTAGTGCGAGAGTGGCAGCAGGTCATCATGCTATTTTTATACAGGTATATTAGCCTTGGAAAAAAAAATGAAGTGGAAGCCAACCAAATGTCAATGACGAGATTGTGTTCCAACTTCCAAGAGGAGGGAGCGTGCAGAGAATTATATGAACATTTTGAACTAGCATAGGCTTAAAACTGAATAAGTGGGAGTGAACCTGGAAAAAAAGTGAGGGAAAATGACAGACACCGTAAAAAAGACAAAGGTGGTGCTTGATAATATAATTAAGCAAATGACACATGGTTGTAAATTTCCTTTAGACTCGTCCACTTCTTGGATATTAGTTCCTATCAGGCATGTTGTAAATTTCCAGTTAGAAAACCTAAACAAAGCAAAGAAAATGTAGTTTACAATGGAAACTAACCAGAGTAATATTTATCAGGCTCAAATTCAAGGGTTGCAGGAAGGGCTGACAATGAGTTCCAATGGCGTCTTTGAGCAGCAAATGGGAAACTCCAAGCTTTGCTTACAGTGAACATTGCCCTCACTACTGTTGTGTCATTTCATCTGAAAGTTTTGGCAATATCAATTTCAAGCAGGCAATAACCGAACTATTTGGTCCCTCTCCTTTCAAATTGGATCCACATATGCATAATGCAAAACAAAAATTACATTGCAGCTCGCTGAATAACGTAAAGGAAACCAAAAATAGATACCAACTATTGTGGTCCAAGTTCATAGTGATCCAGGTTGATGATAAGACCACAAAATTGAGTGATGAAACTTGTTTCCTGACGAATAACGTATGGGTAAGTGTGGATCTAACTTCAAATGCTGATCATTTTTCCCTTAGGCATAAATCATTGCTGTCAAATAAAAACTTACCACTTCAACACCAGGACCAGGACATGAATCCAAATTCTGTTGTTGGCTGCAATCATGTGGGTACAAAACAGCCACGATTACTTCACCATAAAAACAACTGAGATTAGTAATTAATTCAGTTCTTTGAATTTATTAAATAATTCAACCTTCTTAGTATGCTCTCACATTAAAGTTTTATGTGTCAAAAATATTAGAAACTTTGACATTTACTTATATTACTATAACAATGCCTCCAGTTTGCAATAAATCATAATTTCACTCAAAAACATATGCATGGTGCATTATTTAAGCATTTTCCTTATGAATGAAAATTTTCTTCTAATTCATCATAAACATATTGTCAACTATATCACAATTAAACCTGCAAATTATAATTGCATAAGAAATAAGATTTAATTTTTCAAAAAAGAAAAAACACTGAGTGTTCTTCAAACTAAATTCAGAAAATATGAAATACGATATATATATTTTTTTTTTTTTGAAAAAAAACAGAGAGACACCGAGTTTTACAGCTATTGAAGATCACTTTATCATTAATGATCTTATTATTTCAAATGGACCATCAATTAGAGAGAATTTTAGTAAACTAGCATAAACATGAGAAGAAAATGTGAGTCACGTACCATCAAAATATCATGGAACCTTGTCTTCTGTTCTGCGGCCACTCAAAACCATATGAGTTATATCATCCGGTGAAATACCCTTCAACCTCATTTCCTGATATAACCTATGTGCGTGATCTGCATATCCATGTGTACGGTACCAAGCAATGAGAACAGTGTAAGTGACAACACTAGGAGTAACAGCTTTTCTGTTCATTTCATCAAACAGAAGAGAGGCTGTATCTATCCGGTTTAACTTGCAAAATCCATCTATCAAACACGTGTAGGTAAATACATCAGCCAAAAGGCCTTTCCTCAACATTTCTTGGAATACTACCCAGGCTC
>JANTPZ010005671.1:0-15425 GCA_025593235.1 Vachellia pachyceras
ACTCGAGTTTGCATTGGAAGTTTTGGGAAACTCAAGTTCTCCAAGCTTGTAACTCGAGTTCTACCACATGGAAATCCCAAACAAGAAGATTTTAAGCACGAAACTCAAGTTTTGTGAAGCTGGAACTCGAGTTTTACTTCATGGCTTCAGCTTGCACATGTTAGGTCCACTTTTCAGCACATGGCTCAACTTGTAACGCCCATAGCTCTCTCAATTCAACTCCAAATAATGCAAATAATATATCAATGGAAAGCACTGCATGTCTATTTTCATATGAAACAAGAATCAGTCCAAAACCAGTTATATAAAGAAATTTATATTAGATACAATAAGGAAAAGTCAGTGATAAGACGTTAAATTCGACCACGAAGGTTCGAAAATTATATCTCCTTCATATGAAATTCGACCACGAAGGTGTTCTAGGTGTCTATGAACCGTATTGTGAGTACAGTTTCATATGAAATTGTTTTCACATCAATCGGAGTTGTATTTTGGGAGATATGGTCAAAATACCAAACATATATCGAGCTAACAGAAAATCTGTGCTGAAACTCGAGTTCTGTTTTCCTGGAACTCGAGTTGACACAACTTGAAGCTGGAAACTCGAGTTTTCACTTCAAGTTTGCGAAACTCAAGTTTTGCAATACTGGAACTCGAGTTTTGGATGACCCGGAACTCGAGTTTTGACACCTCTTCTTCCTATAACTCAATTTTTGCTTTAGGAAGCTCCAGAAACTTATCAAACTCAATTTTTAGCATCCAAATAAAGCTTAGATGAATGGTAACTCAATGAAAGATGATTAAAAATATTTTAACATTCATATTGAGTTATTTAACCACATCATCTTGCAATTTAAAAAAGGATGCTCAAATATAGTTGTAAATCAATCTGCATTATAACAACCTTTGTCAAATCAATGTGGATATGAAAACTTTTTACTCTATTATATTTGACATCATCAAAACTAATTATATCTAACACTAATAAGTCATCTATCCTTGGAAAATGATACTTATTCTTGATAATAACCTTATTGAGCTGTTGGTAATCAATGCGGAGTCTCAAGTTGCCGTCCTTCTTCTTAACAAACAATACTGGCGAACCCAAGGGGATACACTCGGCCGAATCAAGCCCTTCTCTAATAAATCCTCAATCTGCCTCTTTAGTTCTGCTAACTCTGTAGGTGACATCTGGTAGGGAGCCTTAGAGATAAGCTCTGTACCTGCTACTAACTCAATTGCAAACTCGACTTCACATTCTGGCGATAATCCGGTTATATCCTCTAGAAACACATCGGGAAATTTTTTAACCACTTCAGTTTGATTAGCAATGCCTTCTGACTCGGCTTGAACTTAGAAGAATACTAGAAGGCTTTACAACCCTTCCTTAAACTTCTTTATACTTGCGCCGCTAACAATATTATCAAACCTTGTTACATTTCTTCCACCATTATGAATGAATTAAATTGAACTACTTTTTCCTTACATTGTAAGAATACATCATTAGTTGATAACAAATCCATGCCCACAATCAGATCAATACCCTTCATGATGTACATTTTCTTACTTGACTTGGTCCATAAAAGAAATGGGAAAAATGATAGGAAAATACCTTTAAAATATAGAAATAACAAATTCCACTGCCCAATAAGCATAATTCCATATTAGGCATATTGGACCATTTTGGGGCACTGAAATTTTGCCAAAAGAACAAAATGCCCTTGAGCTAATAGGAAAAACAACAAAGGGATCAGATGGAGAGATCATTTTTTGAATTTACAATACACTACTGGACATTCACTATAACGAAGTTGGTATTCGTTATTCCAAAGTTGGAAACGTTCCTTGATAGGGGTATCTAACTCAAGGGTATTATGATCTTTTGGTAAAGTTTAAATTTCTCAAAATGGTCCACTGAATCTGATATAGAATTATGCTTATTGCACACCTTACTTTATGCATTTTAAAGAAATTTTACTGTTATTTTTCCTTGATATTTCTCCAACATGGGCAATTATTTTGAACAAATTAATTTGAAAAGCTTTTAAAAGTTGTATTTCTGTTTTAGGTTAATATAATTTTTAATCCCTCAAGTTTGGTTTTGGTCCTATACTTTTAACAGATTTTACCTTTAGTCCCTACTCTTAACACATGTAATTAACACCATTAAACATCCAAGTCCTTATGAAACTACAGGGATTAAAACCATAATTTTCAAACTAGGGGACAAAAATGATATTAATCCTTCCTTTTCGCTTGTGCTGGAAGATTTTCGTGTAATTGATATGTCTTACAAGACTTCTACTTGATGGGTTTAAAAATGTCGCATAAGCATGCATGGATAATTCAGGAATTATTCTAATTGATATGTGTAACAAGACATTTCATAGCTTGGGAACAATAATAAATTAAGATTAGAGTGATTTTAATTGATGATCATATATGAAAATGCAAATCAAAATCATAGGCACCTGCTAGATACCCAAATACTATAGATCGACTCATCATAAGATAGCTACAAGAATTAGATTATGAATATATCCTATTATAGTTATGTCAATGAGTCTTCAAGCCTAAGATTGCCTAGATTCCTATATGAGAAACACTATGTTTAAAGTTTAAAGTGTATTTATTCATCTAAATTCACATAAAGTTTCAGGTTGGTTCATTGAATTTAAAAAATACATTTTAATCATTTATTCTTAACTTTGTTAATTTTAACCGAAAATATTGATCCAACAAATTTAAACTGTGATTCTACAATTTAATATTGATAAATATGGTTAAATTTTAAAATATAAAAATAATTGTATTATAGAATTAATATTTAAGCATATTTTGACATCATTAAATTTCATAATCACCATTTAAATTTGTTAAATTGGCATTTTCCATCAAGTAAAACTAACGTGTTAAGAATAAAAGTACACTTTTAAAAATTTAATGAATTGAAATAAATTTCTATATAAATTTAAATGACTGAATATAGAAATAATTGTAAAGAAGACTTGTTTTTCTTTATTTGACTAGGAATTACTTAAAAGCATGCTTTATAACTAAAATCAATCCTTATAGTATTTTTCTCTATTTTGATATATCCTAAGATGAAATGTTGTGCACGGAGTGCTAATAGATCAATTGAATCCCGCTATTTTCTTTTCATTCCTTTTCTTTCCTTTTCACCAATAGAACCCTAAATTTAAATTTAAATTTATAAAGAAACTGGAAAAAATACTTAGAAAAAATTATTCTATTTTTTAAAAAGAAATGTAACTAGTGAATGGTAGTTTATGCAATCTGTTTGAATTGGCGATTAAAGTTACTTTTTTACGTGATTTACAATTTACAAGTTAATTTTTTTTGGGAGATAAAGAAATTAATTAACGGATATATTTACCATTAGTCTTTGAATTAATTTGCTTGATTTATTAAATGATATATAGTCTAATGATATACCTATTTCAAAATATATGTTATAATTAAATAATTATTTAACTTTTTTAATCAACTAAAAAATTAACCGATTCTTATATTTAATATGGCAGCGAATAATTGAACGAAGGCTTATATTTAAGATTAATTAATTATCAACTTACTCTGCATAGTAAATTAGACGCAGTAACGAACATGATTGCACTAATGTTTAGAATTTTCAACATTGATGTGATATATACGAATAAAGGCTTGTATAGCGTCATCATCATATAGAAAATTTTCAAAATGCATGTGTCCTATATTAACAAAAGAGAAGAATTTGTTCTTTATAATTAAATTTATCAATTTGCAATATCGTCTTCAAACAAAATTTATAACCTAAATTTTTATCACTGTTACAAATTCCATACTATTACGTGGAAATAGCAATTGGCAGGATTTTTTTTAATGTTGACAAAACTTAGAAAAGTTCATCTTAAAAAAACCATCAAAAACTTATAAAAATTCATTCTAATTTATTCAAAAGAAAATTCATTGAATGAATAATGTGCCGTGAATGGAGGGCTATAGAGTTATAAAGAAGTTTCAAAACTAGGATGAAGAAGTTGTCAATATATGTAAAAGAAAAATCTCTAAAAAAAATACCTCTTGAATTCTAAAATCCCAAATTGCCCCTCATTATTTAAGAAGATAAAAGATAAAAGGCCACTTGTCAGAGCATTGCAATCAGAGCGCCATCACCGAGAGGCAGGTATCTAATTGAGGTAGGATTCGATCCCACCCCACCTTGATTCCCCAAATCTTAAGGGACCATTGGGCCATCAACCCACTTCGATAATACAATATGTATAAGTATATAACAAATGTAATCATACAACGTGTTACTCAGTGACAACACTTGTCACCCGAATAACAACATTTGTAATGTATTGATCACTTCAATAATAAGTGTCATCAATTATAGTATTAACTATTGTTATTGAAATGGTTAATATTTTTACAAATATTATCATTCACGTTACAAGTATTATCACTTATTAAAACGTTGCAGGATTACATATTATATATTATATGCACTTTTATATCAAAGTAGTTTGGTTGCCCAATGGTTATTAACATTTTGGGAGACCAAGGTGGGTTCCCACCACTTTGCCTCCCATTTCAGGAAAAAAAAATTTGGTAGCTCCAAAAACAGTCATTGGAGCTCCGACTAGGGGCGCAATGCTTGACGTCGGAGTTCTGGCGATTGCCAGTGGTGGTGCTCCGACGTACGACTAACATTTATCTTCTTCTTGTTTTTTTTTTGAAAAAATCATGGGCATTTTCGTAAAGCAATAAATTTTCAAACGGACAAATTGCTACCCTTTCCTTAATTTGTTCTTTTTAAAAATCATGGGCTCATTTGGGATTCTCAAAGTCAAGAGGTATTTTGTAGAGATTTTCCCTATTTATAAAGCGTCTAAAAGGGTCCGCTTCAATAAATTTATTTAGAAAATTCAGTGAATGAATAACGTGCCATAAGGACTCGTAGAATTATGAAAAAGTATCAAAACTAGGAAAAGTAAGTTGTCATATAGTTAAAAATGTCTTAAAAATGGCCCACTTCAGTAAATTGTCATATTTAGTAAGACTTATTTTTATTCATTTGACTTAGAATTGCTTAAAAGCATGCTTTATAAATAAGATCAATCCTCATAGTATTTTTCTCTATTTTATTACCACCATGGAAGATATGTCTAAAGATGGAATGACGTCGACGGAGTGCCAGTAAACCAATTGAATCCCACTGTTTTCTTTTCTTTTCTTTTCTTTTGACCAATAGACCGCTAAATTTAAATTCAAAATAGCCTACTTATATCCTAACTTTTTTTAATTGATGTTGTATACTTTCTTGCATATATTGGGTGATTATATAGGGTGCATAATCACATGAATTTGCATCTGCTAACTATTTCAAGCAAAGGGTAATTGAATACCAACCAACGACAATTTTAAACAATCAATATATATTTTCTTTATTTAACTTAACTAGAATTACCTAGAAGCATCTCTATGACTAAGATTAATCCTTATAATATTGTTTTCTCGATTATATTATTTTTCTGACTAACAAACTGGTAAAATATTCAGCGGAGCTTTTGATTTCTAAAGATGAACTGTCAAGCATGGAGTGGTGAAATTCTTTATTTGACTTAATTAGAATTGCTAAGAAGCATGCTTTATGACTAAAATCAATCATTATAATATTTCTTTCTCCATTTTATTACTTTTATGACTAGAAAATTGGTAAAATTCGGGGAACTATATATCTAAAGATGGAATGGAATGTCAAGCTCAGGGTGGTAATGACCAATCAATCCCACAATTTGCTTTTTTTCTTTCTTTTGACCAGTAGACCCCTAAATTATATTTCAATATTCGACAACAAAGATTATTTGTCACAAAATATTTCAACATTTTAGCATTTAAAAATAAAATCGTCTATATATGTATAAATCCGAAATCTTTAACGCCTTCCCCACTTTCTTGCATGTCATAGATTGGATGTAATTTTTCTATTGTTTTTTATCAGAATTCCAAACTCTAATATACTGTGAAAAATAGCAATTTGCATTATGGCTTTCTCTGGCTCATAAAAAAGAAAACGAAGAAGAAGAAAATTTCAATCTAATCTTTTTAAAAACTGGAGTCAGTGAATGACATTTTATAAGCAAATGATTTCTGGAAACAATAAAAAAAAGGAGAGAAGGGAAAATCATTATTAACAAAAGAAATAATATATGACAAGTTCCAAAAAACAACTTTCACTTATCATTGACAAGTTTTTAAAAATCATTGACAAGTCCTCAATATAATTTCTCTTATATGAGACCTAATTCAGACCCTTCTAAAGAAAAATAGGATATGGGATTAGTACATTTCATTAGATTTAACTCCCCTTGATCAAAGATAATCGTGTCTTGGAGAAATAAAACACAAGATATTATATTAGACTTTTTCACATATAATTCATCCAAAACTGAAGGGCCGGCATGTTTCCAATCATAGTGTTGACCCAGACATTTTCTCACAAAATATCATTCGGGTCAAAGGACTCTAATGAGACCCATAGAATATTGTCCAATCAGTTAATCTAGGAACATTTAATTAAAGTTGGTTTTGCTTTTAGTTTTGACCATAAGAATTTTTTTTTCTAAGATCATGCACCACTCTAATGAAGGCAATCCTATTTAAATTATTGTCGGTATTAAATGTGAATATCTCATTGAGTTATGTATATTGTGATAGATTAGTCCTTTCTAAAAATATTTTTATTTCAACTTACGTAGATATTAAAAGATGGAAACAGAGTAGGATTGGTGTTTGGATACAATTTTCAGTACAAAGGTCTTTTGGTAAACTACCACTCAGCCTCCTGTAGACCTTTGGATAGAATTTCTTTTATCTGCAAAATTTATAAATCATAGAAAAATCATTTTGAAAAACACGATTACGCAAATAGGAGTTTCCCAATTATATCATCTTGAAAGTTAGCTTGAGACTTTTGACCCACTATAAATATCTGTATATATGTACCGCATGCTTCTTATACCTAAAGGTGAAGCTGTTCTCTTTAATTCTATTGAGAGGTTGTAAATCAATTTTCATGCACAGTATATTTCTGACAGTGATAATTTCCAAGCCATCAAGGTAACTTTATTTTTCTAATTTTTTTGTTTGAAAAGTGCCAAGTTGCCATTTCTTTATGTGTGTGAGAAGGGAGAGGGGTTTAAAATCAAACTCTAGCTTCAGGAACCAATATGTTTGACTTGTCTTTTGTTCCTTCTAAAAAAAAAAAGAAAGATAATTTTATCTTATCAGTTTAACGTGTTTTCAATTTGAATGCTTCCATGAATAATCATAACTATCTATTTATTTTATTTTGAATGTTCTGAAAAACTTTTGAATTTTTTTTGAATTTGTAAATGATTACATCATTATACAATCTATAGAAAAGCACGCTCCTATTGTGTTTCGGAAATAAAATACCCATTTTATACACTAATTATTCTAGTTACAACTTTGTGTAGAAATTTATATTATTTATTTAAAAATTGAGTTAACTTTCTAGTTTACAAACTTGTTAATGTCACTTTTCTACATTGGTTGTGTGTTAGACCGATTTAGACTTTATATATTATTGTGAGAATCGGTGTACAAAGTTTATCATTAAGTAAAACGTAAAGCCGCAAAGAATGATTCTTTAGAAAAATCCTGTTAATAATTTTATCAAATATTCTAATTAATAATTGGTATTTTCAATAATTATAATTATAAATTCGGCACACCGGAAATCATAGATAGAGTATGATCCTTAGCCATTTGACAAGAAATATTGGATCAATTGACAAATTATTTTTACAATATTATCTTTGGATCATTATATAGCAAAATTTTTAATACAAGCCTATTTTGTAAAGACAAATAATATAAGCTTTATCATTAAGAATTTGTTAAAGCCACAGGTGAAATGCGAGAAGATCAAAATCAAGGCTTTATTAGTTATCCTTTTTTTTTTAAATTTTACAACAATTAAAACAACATAGCAACTAACCTCTTTATCAAAGTTATTTTTTTGGGAATGCCATAATTGAAAAAAGAATAAAAGTTATATTTCAAACTTATCCCTCATTCACATTCAAAACATACAATAGACAGTGATAGCAAATCACTACAAGTTACATTAACAAAATTATATACCCTTACATCTAAAATAAAACATATTAATACACCCTTGGTAGTGTTGCTAGAATACTTATCAGATATGTTAAAACTAGCCAAACAAAGAACAAAAAAGATAAAGACCAATAACTTGTAACACATTACAAGGCCAAGTTCTTGAGGTAATTCAATCTTCAATTTGTATGAGCTCTATTTTCTTCTCCTTTTGGCTTGTTTCATGTATTGGCCTCCGAAAGACCTGACAAGCCACCGAGGCTTTCCAATCAGCAACATAATATAACCAATGAAGATTCCAAATACCATTCCACACCCATATCCCAAGGCCACTGGCTTCCAGCCAAATCCAAATTTCTCATCAGAATCAAAACTTGGTGCAGGTGATTCTCCTTCATCCTTCTTGCAGGTTTTTAACAATGGAACACCACATAGTCCTAAATTTCCATCGTATGAATCATTTCGGAAAGTATCAAACTGTTCACCTCTTGGTATGGTTCCCTCAAGCTGATTATTTGAAAGGTTCAAAATAGCAAGAAAGTAGAGGTTCGTCATTACTTGAGGAATCTCACTCTCTAGCTTGTTGCATGAAAGATCTAACCATTCTAGACTTGTCAATTTTCCAATGGATGTTGGAATAGAACCCGTGATTCTATTGTGGGAGAGATTAAGCCCTATTAGCGCATGAAGCTCTCCAATGGCTTTTGGAATCTCCCCCTCAAATCTATTATTTGACAAATCAATGGTGGTGAATATTTTCAAAATACTTACTAACTCTTTCGTATAACCTTTCCAAGTGATCATTAGCGAATCCTTATAGGTTGAATAATTTTTACTTCCCATATATTGCAAACGAGCTTGAACATTGTCTACTTTCATCATTCCTTCAAATCCCTTAATATATGCTGTTGGCAAAGATCCATCAAAGTGATTGTTGGAAATGTCAAAAATCCTTAATTTAGGAAATGGATGCTTCGTATTATTGGGACTAGAAATGACCCCATGAAACCTATTCTCTCTCAAAACAAGCACTTGTAACTCCGGTAAATCATCAAGCCAACTAGGGAATGTATCCTTGATCTCATTGCGGCCAACATCAAAAATTTCTAGTTGATTACAACGGGACAAAGATTGAGGCAATGATCCCGTGAGTTGATTGCTATCAAAATGCAAAGTTTGGACCACATTGCTTTGTGAAAAATTGTCTGGTAAAGTTCCGAAAAAAGAATTCATCTGTAGATCTAGAACAGAGAGATTGGGGAAGCCAACAAGACATTGTGGAATAGGTCCTAACAAGTTGTTGTGTGACAAGTTGAGTATCTCAAGTGAGGTTGCATTGCAAAACAGAAAGGAAATGTCTCCACTAAATTTATTGTTTGAGACTGAAAAAAATTTAGCTCCAAATAATGGGATCGGGAGATTTCCTTGTAAAATGTTGAAGCTGAGATCAAGAAATATGACACTTGTGTTTAAAAGAGATAAAGGGACTTGACCACTGAAATTATTTTTATTAAGTGCCAAATATTCTAATCGACTAAACTTTCCAAATACATTCGGTATTTCACCACTAAAACTATTATTCGAAAGATACAAGGAAGTGAGATTTACAAGTGTTGAAAGATATGAGATTCCACCATCAAATTTGTTTGAGGAAAGGTCCAATGAAAGAAGTTGAGTGAGATTCTTGAAACTCGGAGGGATATGCCCTCCAAATTGACAATCTCTAAGATCCAACATTTTGAGGGACTTCAAGTGGCCTATGGAATCCGGTACTTCTCCCAAGAAAGGGATGTCATAGAGATACAAATTTGCTATTGAGCTCCAATTGAGCTTTGAAAGTTGAACCTTAATATTTGTATTCCCTCCCAAATTTAGATATTTAAGATTTTCTAAATACAAAATGGTATCTGTTATATCACCTTGCAAAGAAGTACTCCCAAGAGAAAGATGGATCAAAGACAGATTCCTGAGTGAAGACAAGGAGTTTGGTGTAACAGAGAACATGTTCACATAACCTAAACTGATCTTCCTTAAATTAGTTGTGTTTAGAATCATCTTTTTCCAAGTGGAAGGCTCAAATCTTAGCAAAGAACTCCCATTCTCATCAAAAATAATAGACATGTCAAGTGAGACCAATTTAGACAATTGTGAGATTTCAGAGGGGATTTCACCAAAAAATTTATTATATCCAAGATGTAAGAATGTGAGATGTTCTAGGTCTGAAAGGAATGAGATGTCACCACTTAAATTATTCCCACCAAGGTTCAAATAAGTTAGTTGAGTGAGATTTCTTAGACCAAAAGGAGCGCTTCCTTCAAAATAACAAGCAAATAGATTCAAATGATTAAGATGTTTCAACTGGCTAATAGAATCAGGCACCTCTCCGAAGGAATTTGTGAAACTAAGATCCAAAAGTGACACTGGAGAGCTCCAATTGGACTTTGGAAGCTGACCACTAAGATCCACATTTAATGACAAATCTAGTTGTCGAAGGTTTTCTAAACAGAGAATGTCACTTGTAATATTCCCTTGCAATCCAGTATTAGAAAGTCCAAGGGAGACCAAAGAGGATGACAAATTCATGAGCAAAGACAAGGAGCTTGGTGCAATGGGAGACATATTTACATAATCTAAAACAAGTTGTCGTAGATCAGTCATGTTTAAAACGAGCTTCTCCCAAGTGGATGGTTCAAGTCTTAAACTCAACAATTCATCTAAGAAAAAATAATTCCAAGACAAATCAAGAGAGATCAATTTAGACAATTGTGCTATTTTAGGAGGAATTTCACCAGCAAAATTAGAGGAGCTTATGTTAAGATGCATGAGAGTGGAAAGATCACCAAATTGAGATGGTATCACAGACCCATTAAAATCATTGAAAGCTAAGTTGAGTGTTTGGAGATGTGAAAGTTGGAAGAGGCTATTGTTCGGATGGAGCTGACCTTGGAGCCAACAGCAACTCAGATCGAGGCCATTCACGTGACCAGACAGGAAGTTGCATGTGACCCCATACCACAAGCAGCAATTTGAATCATTTTCCCATGAAGCAGTCTTTGGGTAAGATGTCTTGTTAAACTGAATGGTATATGTTGGATCATAGTAGTCATCACAACTTGTTGAAGCTAAATTATTCAGAGAGAAAGAGTTTTTGAATTGAAGGAGAATGAAGGAGTCATGAGAATTACATAATGGTGGGTTGAGAGAAGAAACTGAAGAAGAAAGGGAAGGAGAAAGAAAGAACAAGTAGAAACAGAAGATGATTATTCGAAATGCCATAAGTAAAAAGTTGGAAGGGTATATGAAGAAGGAGTGAAAGGTTGGCATATGGACTCTTAACAAAAGTGGCTATATTTATAATGGTACCTACACAAGATTTTGGTATCGAAGGAACCCTAAAACCAATAAATAAATCATTTTCTTTTAAAATGGAAATTTTGAGTCAATGTCGCTAGTGGCTTGGTTTTGTATAGAGACCACTTTTAGTTTATGCTCAAACAAGTTAGAAAAAGATGGAAATTTTCTTAACGTTTTCTTACTTGACTTGGTCCATAAAGGAAAATAATTATAGAAAAAGACAATGAACGAAACTTTGGGGGTTGTTTCTTATGGGACTTGCATATGCGGGAAAATGACAATAAAATACCTTTAAAATATAAAAATAACAAATTCTACTGCCCCAATAAGCATAATTCCAGATTAGGCATATTGGACAATTTTAGGACATTGAAATTTTGCAGAAAAAAATAGCCTAGAGCATTTTGTTCTAGACAACAAAATAGCCTAGAGCATTTTGCATAAAGAACAAAAGCAACAAAGGGATTAGATGGAAAGACCATTTTGTGAATTTACTAAACACTACTGGACATTCACTATAACAATGTTGATATTCGTTATTATAAAGTTGGAAACGTTCGTGGACAAGAGTATTTAACTCAAGGGTATTCTGGTCTTTTCGCAAAATTTCAATATCTCAAAATGGTCCACTGAATATGATATAGATTTATGCTTATTAGACACCCTACTTTATGTATTTTAAAGAAATTTTACTGTTATTTTTCCTTGATATTTCTCCAATATGGGCAGATATTTTAAACAAATTAATTTTAAAAGCTTTTAAAAGTTGTATTTCTTTTATAGGTTAATATACTTTTTAGTCCCTCAAGTTTGGTTTTAGTCCCTATATTTTTAACAGATTTTGCCTTTGGTCCTTACTCTTAACAGTGATAATTAACACCATTAAACATCTAAGTCTTTATAAAACTACATGGACTAAAACCATAAGTTTCAAACTTGGGGACAACAAATGATATTAATCCTTCTTTTTCGCTTGTCCTGAAAAATATTGATTCAGCACATTTAAATTGTTATTCTAAAATTGAATATTGATAAAATATTGTTAAAATTTAAAATATAAAAAAAATTGTATTATAAAAATAATATTTAAACATATTTTGACATTATTGAATTTCAGAATCACCTTTTAAATTTGTTAAATCGGCATTTTCTGTTAAATGAAACTAATGCATTAACAATAAAAAGTACACTTTTAAAATTTATAAAATTAAAATGAACCTTTATGTAAATTTGAAAGACTAAATATAGAAATAATCATAAATAACGGTATTGTTTTTCTTTATTTAACTTAGAGTTACTTAAAAGCATTCTTTATAACTATAATCAATCCTTATGGTATTTTTCTCTATTTTGCTATATCTAAAGATGGAATACCGTGCACCGAGTGCCAGTAGACCAATTGAATCCCATTGTTTTCTTTTCTTTTCACCAATAGAACCGTAAATTTAAATTTAAAATAATCTAACTTATGCCCTAAATTCTTATGGATGTTATATGCTTTCTTGCATATATTTGGTGCAAATTTTCCATATTTTTTACTGAATGAATTCCAAACTCCAGGAATATTCTATGCAAAAAGCAATTTGTATTATGGGTTTCTCTAGCTAAAAAAATGGGTAAAAAAATAAATTTAGAAAAATTTTATTGTATTTTTTAAAAAAATGTAGTTAGTGAATGGCAATTTATGTTATCCTATTTGGATTAGCGATTGAAGATATTTTTTGACGTGATTTACTGTTCACAAGTTAATTTTTTTTGGAAGATAAAGAAACTAATTAACAGATATATTTACCATTAGTCTCTAAATTAATTTACTTGATTTATAAACTGATTTATAATCTAATAATACATATAAATATTTTAGAATATATGTTATAATTAAGTAATTATTTAGCTTTTTTAATCAGTTAACAAGTTAATTGATTCTTATATTAAATACGGTAACGAATGATAAGATGTGACTTTGAACTAGATCAATGTACTTGAATGAAGGCTTGTATTTAAGATTAATTAATTATCAACTTAAGTTGTGTACATAAATTAGACTCAGTATCGAACAACATTGCACTAATGTTTAGAATTTTCAACATTGATGTGTCATATATATGAATAGAATTTATAGAATTTTCAAAATGCATGGGTCCCATGTTAACAAAAGATAAGACTTGTAACCTAAGTTTATCGACTAGCAATATCGTCTTCAAACAGAACTTATAACCTATAAAGGGGAATATGCGACACGTGGTGGAGCTGTAATTGGGGTTCCACATTGTGCGTGACCACGTACATGGAAATGTTACACGTTGTGAGTTGTGATAAAGAATATGAATTCCATTAATGATTTGTGTCACATATACTTTACCCCAATGGTCATTTTAATTTTGGGAGAGCGGGTGGGATCGGTTCAAATCCCACCTTCACCTCCTTGCCTTCCATTTCAAGGGGAAAAAAATAGTTTGGTATTCTAAAAACAGCCATTGGAGCTTCGACCAGATGCATGATGCGTTGGAGCTCTGACGGTTGCCAATCGTGGTGTTTTGAGGAGTGACATTTATCTTCTTTTTCTTAAATCAATATTTGTAAATTTATAAGTATAATCAATTGTAGTAGTAAACATTCTTATTAAAATGATCAATAACCTTACAAATGTTATCATACGTGCGTTATAAGTATTATCACTCATTAAAACATTGCATGATTAGATATTATATATTTATATGCACTTTCATATTAAAGTGGTTTGGTAGTCCAATGGTCATTCAAATTTTGGGAGACCAAGGTGGTGTAGGATCAAATCTTACTTCCACTACCTTGCCTCCCATTTCAAGAAGAAAAATATAATTTAGTAGCCCCAAAAACAGTCATCGGAGTTCCGACTAGGGGCATGATGCTCGGCGTTAGAGTTCTGGCAGTTGCTAGTGGTGATGCTTTTCGACGAGTGACATTTATCTTCTGTTTTTGAAACAATGAGAGGCATTTTCATAAAGCAATGAAATTTCAAAAGGACAAATTGCTATCCTCTCCTTAATTTGTTCCTTTTCAAATTCATGGGCTAATTTGGGATTCTCAAAGTCAAGAAGTATTTTTGTAGGGATTTTCCCTATTTATAAATTGTGAAAGGGTCCGCTTCACTAAATTTATTTAGAAAATTCAATGAAAGGATGGCGTACCATAAGGGGTCGTGGAATTATAGAAAGGTTTCAAAACTAGGAAAAGTAAGTTGTCGTATAGTTAAAAAAAAAAGTCTTAAAAATGGCACACTTCAATAAACTGTACTCACGACATTGTAATTACCAATAAAGAATTTTTTTTTGAGCAAAATACCAATAAAGAATTGATTCTATTGAAACACAACTAAAAGAGGGGCCACTTCAATAAATTTATTTACAAAATTCAATGAATGAATAACGTAAGATAAGGGGAGCCATGCACATGGCGACATTCTATTTTAATAAGAATACAAAAGGTAAAGTTGGTCAACTAGATGTCCATGAAAGGTCAAATCACAGCAATTTCATAGCAATTGCTAAATGCGCGATTGAGAATAGTCTTGACAGCAAGGCACCACATTATAATTGACAGCACATGGCCACATTCAATTTTCTCAGAAATTGCGATGAAGTTTTTTGAAAAGTATTCCCTCCATTGTTTGCGTTTCATAACTTCCTTTCAATCAAATTACATAATTTAAAAATTAGTTGAAATTGATTAAATTAAAGTAATGAATATAAAGTAAATGAATTTCCTTATGTATAACAGCCCGTTTGGTTCAGTGAATGCGTAGGAATTGGATGGAATGGAATGGAAGGGAAAATTTTTTAAGGTGTACTGTTTGGTTGGCATTGGAATGGAAAATAGGTTGATGGGAAAATTTTTGTTTGGTTGGAGTAAAATTGTAAGAAAGAGAGTATGAAAATTGT
>JANTPZ010005672.1:0-16974 GCA_025593235.1 Vachellia pachyceras
GCTATAACTTCCCAAACATAAATCACATTTCAAAACCTAGGTTTTACCTCGGAATCTGTGAAACCTAGGTTTCAAACCTAGCATCCAAACCAGCCCTTAAACTCTAATAGTCGGTTTGGTTCGTACATGAAATCATCATAGTGAATTTAATGCATGGAAATATAAATGGAAATTATTTGTTTGGTACGTTATTTAAGAATATGAGAATCGAATATACAATTTATGTTTAATTAATTTAGTATAAAAATAAACACTTATTTGCATGGAGGGAGGATGACTAACTTAAAATAATACATAAAGATTGTAGAATGAAGTTAATTTTATATTGCATAAACTGAGTCAAACATCTAAATTAACTATCTGTATTAACATTACATATCCAATCAAACGGCCGATGATTCATATTCATATTGTAACTTAAAATAATAACATTTTTTAATCAAAATAAGGCTGGTGATAAATTTTAGACTTGTCTTCCCTACACCGACTACGTTATTAAGTCCATAGTTACCTCTAGATAAGTCTGTGTGGCTAAATTAAAATTAAATAAAAAAGTTTGGAATGTATATTATTTAAGCATAAACCTCAACTTAACATATTGAGAGAGTGATGTTTAATATATTTAATATACAATGTAAAATTTATAATAATTTATATTATTTATAATTTCTATATATATCACCTATTTTTGGCAATGATGCCCCAACCCTCCAATTAGACATGTATGGGATAGTATACCGGTTATACATTGGTCATTGTATGTTGGGTTAAAAGACTCGCCTTATTAAGGGTTGATATTTATTCAACCCAGCATGTTATTTTTTCATAGTTTTTATACATAATATTTTTTAACTTGAATTTGAAGTATCTTTTTCATATTTTTAATACTTAAAATGAAATATATATTTTTTATAAATTTAATTTCTAAAAATAAACCACAACTTGAATATAAAATATTTAATTTAAATTTCAAACAATACAACTTAAACATATGTAATAAATTTCATAAAGTTGAATTCAAATATTACAATTCAAATAAATATAAATCACAAATCAAATGATCAACAATCATCCAATATTAATTATATTTATATTGTAATTAGAGATTGTTCACATATTTTTTTTAAAAAAAAGAGGCGGGTTGGCGGTTTAGTATGCCAAGGATTGGGTTAAAAAGACCCGCCTTTTGACGATATACTTTTTAGGCAATCTAACCTGTTGCTTTTTTTGTTAGCGGATTAACCCGTGAGCGCGACCCATGTTACCGGAGTACCCCAATTACTATGTTTTTAGCATTTATTGACTGTTGCATCCAACGGGTCACAATTTTAAATGTCATATCATTGACCAGTGTCTTGCCACAACTATGTCCAAACACTTAACATTTTATACTATTTTTTTTCTCATGCAATGATAAAAAAAGGAACAAGGAAAATAGAACATTATCTCTCTTTCATTATCTCACTAAAAGAGGTTGCTTATATCGATCATACCAGGCTGCAATGTTATATCAAATACAACATATTTGGATAGATTATGAACGGACAGAAATAGGAAATTAAAAAATAAACCTTGAAATAATTTTGGAAAAATCATTGCAAGGTTTAGAAGAAAAACTATAATAGCTAAAGTGCCCTAATAATAAGTAAGCGGCATAAATCTACTGTCATTTTCTGCATTAGAACGTACTATTACATGTGCTGCTTATGTATGGCTTTTTCATGGCTACATTCCTACATGGATACCGTACAGTGATTTCTGCAATAATTGTTTAATGAGACAAACAGCTTGCAAGACACTTTGTTTCTTATTCCAGTCTCCACCTTCAACTGTATATAAATGCTTCCTCGCTTCATCTCAGCTTTATCCTCTCTGTCTCTCTAAGAGACCAAGCATGTCAACACTCAACGAGCTTCATCTTCAAGAACGGATATGTTACATGCAATGTGGATTCTGCAGTACCATGTTACTGGTACTGATTCTTGAGTTCTTACTTTATAGCTTCTAGATCACATACATAATAATTATATATAATTTGATTAGAAATAATTAAGTTGTGTTTTAATCTGTTTTCATTATTATAGGTGAATGTTCCATGCAGCAGGTTATCAATGGAGGTGACAGTGAGGTGTGGAAACTGCACAAACCTGCTATCTGTTAATATGATGAAAGCTTCTCATGTCCCTTTTCCACTCTTTCCTTCACAGCTCACTTGTCTTGATCAGGTCTTTGCATAATAGTGATTAATCTTCCATGTTCATTAAACAGCATAATAGTAATTGATCTTGTTATTTCAAATGGCTTTGTTGTGACTAGCTACTTATACTATTGGAATTGGAACTTAAACCAATTTGAATGGACTCGCCTCAAATCTATATACCTTCAATTCATCTTTCAAGTAGTACAATCATTGTGGGACTTAATACATTCTGATATGTACATGTTCACAGCACAAAAAAGGTAGCACAGATGAAAATGCAGACAAGACTACTTGTTCTGATAGTGGCGAAGATGATGCAATTCCAATGAGCCACGCCATTAATAAACGTAAGTAACACCAACTTTTATAAGCTAATCATTATAATAAAGGTGTTTGTTAGGGGCAGCTATAGAAAAAGTTACTTGTAAAGAGTTCTAAGTGATGAGAAAGTTGAATAAAGTGTTGCAGAGTGATGATTTGATGGCAACTAAGAAGGTAGTTCGAGAAGCATATAGTTTCACATTTGTAGCGTAAATTTACAGTTCAAGCAGGGGCTTATAATTAGGATGGGAAGGAGTATGAGATATCAACCAATTTACTTGAAGTTGAGAAGGCTTATAACTGAGGTGTAAGGAGCTTAAAGTAATACTACCTTTGGCTATTAATATACGAACTGAATAACTTGCGGATATTCAACAATTAGTTATCTGTAATCAATGTGTGGGTATTGATTCTAATGCTCATTTCATCCTTTATTGATTCTACATAGGCCCGGGGAAAAGACAAACAAAACCATCTGCTTATAATTGCTTCATCAGGTAATGCTGTTTGAATATATACAGAGAATTCTATGATTAACCATTAGCGTCAGAAATGTGATTCGGAGTAATATTGGTTTGATATGCAGAGAAGAGATTAGAAGGCTGAAGACTGAAAACCAAGACATGGTCCACAAGGAAGCTTTCAAAACAGCGGCCAAAAATGTAAAGAATTAAATCTCTCTAGTTTTTAATTTTTTCCCCAAAACAAAAGAAGAGAATGATTTTCTTATGTAATTAGGTTGGAGAACAAGTGTGTTACTCTTTTCATAAGACTAAAAAAATTTATGGTTATTTATATTCAGTGGGCCAATTTCCCTCAAGCTCAATCTAAAGGAGAAGAAGAGTGCTGTAGCCATGTGGATCCACATGAAGATGAGGAGGTAAAATCATAGTAACTCCAAAATCATAAGTACAATGCAAGGGATTCTTCCGTCATCTCCAATGTAATTATAAAATGTGAATCTCATATATATATATATATATACAATCACATTTTCTCGTGTCACTTCCTCTATTATTTGAATGTATGAACAAATATAAATATACAACATAGAATTTTCTTTTGCCACCAATACTATTTTGGATATTTACACCAGCTAAAAATATTTTTAAACACTGATTCTTCAACTAATATAGATACAGCCGGTGTAAAAAGTGCAAGACTTTTTACATTGGTTATTGAACCAATGAAGAAAAAGTAATTTTATATTGTATCGGTTGGCAACTCTTGTAGAAAATGTCATGAAACTATGATATGATATTTCTAGTGTAGTGCTTTATGCTATTGTAAATGGTGCAAGATTTTGTGTGTGAATAAAAAAAGATACCAACAAGGAATTATGTTTCGGCCAGGACACCTTTTGAATGATGACAAAAAGGTACTATCTCTGTCTTACCATACAACTTGTCTCTAAATCATTTAAAACTAAATAGAAAACTAAATCATTTAACAATAATACTTGATTTCTTTTCTTTGAATTTTCCTCTGATTCTTTTTCCCTTTTTCCTAGTGCACAAGCTGCATTAGCCTTCACAATTAGTTTACATTACATAGTTCATCTTCCTCTTTGTTTCCTTCATAACTTGGACCCAATCAATATGGTTATAATTTTGATTTGTGGTCACATTATAACAGAGACTCAAGGAGAGACTCTAAGTAGATTGACTTAAATTTAATAACTTCACATGTTCACTTGAAAAAAAAAATCATAAAGACGGCTAAAGAAATTCAAATCAATGTTATTTTTGTTAACATTTATCTGCTTCCAACTCATCACTTGCGTTGTTTGAATAATCTGTAACTTATCAGAATTCCTTGTAGTCCAATAATGGACTTTATTAAAAAAAGTTTAAATCAAGAAAATTAAGTAAAAGTGTAATTAAATACTAAATAAAGTCCAGGTTCTTACAATTATGTAGCCTCATTAATGAAATCACATACTACATTGCATACTGCATATTTGCCAGCATAATATGTGAAGAACTAGATGCAGAAGATTAACAAAATCACTTTTCTAATGACAAATGTGATAATCAGCATTGATTCTAGCTGGTAATTAATAAATATGACAAGACTTAGAAACTTGACTATCTTGAAACCTCTGATATGTCTTTAACTTGCAGGAGTTATTGTTAATAGAGTTTCTCATGATGCTCACTAATAGCTTTTCCCACACACGATTATCATTGATCACAAACTAATTAATCCTCTGTTTCCACTGTTTCGTACTCTAATCTCGGCCCCCAGTGAAAATGCCTACCTGAAAAGTAAAATAATGCTCATTATAAGCTTCACATATAGCCTCAGATGCTAAAAGGATGTGAAGAAGATTCAAGTGTCTTACTTGTTGTAATGGTGGTGAGATAACTTGGAAATATGCTCTAAAGAAATCCTTATTCTCCTTTTGTAGCTCTCTCCACACTGCACAACAAGAATACAATTCAGATATTTATTTATTTATTTATTTGTGAAGTATATACCATATTGTACATTTCATTTTTCTTGTTTCTAAAATATATACACCTGTAAGTGTAATAAGTGGAGCAATCTTTGCATGCTCAGCTAGTGCCTTAACGCATTGGTCTTGGTTCATGTGAAGGATCAAGCATCTCTCTATAAGATTCTGAACCTGTATGTATTCAATTTCAGTACATGATGAAGGTGATAAGTCATATATATATATATGTATATATTCTAAAAGAGTAAACATATATATATGTGAGAGAGAGAGAGAATCACCATTCTAATATATCTCTGAGGGTGGCAGTAGAGACAAGGAAGAGAAGGTTGGTCAGTGAGGCACTGATGCATAGTGTAGTAATTGGACGAAGAACAGAAAGAGGAAAAGTCAAGGAAGAGAAATAAGAGTAGAGGAAGAAAGCAAACAAATACGAAGAGAAAAAGTGCATGGGACTAGAGGAAGATATTTATTTATATATATGTATATAAGTAAGAGGTAGCTCCTGTGTTGTAATGTTATCCTATCGTATCCCAAGTGAAGGGCCAAAATAGCTCAAGAAATCCAAATGAATGATTGATCTCATCTTCAAAGCGATAAGCAAAAGTCATGATGATGATGATGATGATGTTACTGTGTGTGTAGCTAGTTTCTCTGTTTTGCATTTATATTTGGTTTTTCTATTTTTGGGGAGTGAATAATTTTGTGTGCTGCTAAAGAGTATAATGTGGACAAGCGCATAGCCACTAGAATTACTTCAAACTTGGATGCTGTCACAGGGGCTAGCTACCATAAATGAGCATGAATTAATAATACACAGAATTGGTTAGATGTGTGAAATGGGTCCATGGAAGCTGTGTGGTCCCTCTCCGTGGAAGAGAAGCTAGCCAATCACTTGGTCCAGAGGTGGGTGGATAAGGAGCTCAGGTTCATCATATTTAATAATGGATTTCACTGTAAAGAATTGGTTTGCAACACATACAACTGTAAGTTTGAATTTCACTGTAAACATATTGATTAAGTATCTCTCTGTAAACATTTTTTGAACTGAAAGTATGTGCTGATCTTGATAAAATTTAGACACCCAACTCACCTAAACTTTATAATACCAAAAAAATAATCATGGAGAGAGACAATTTGGGTTGAAGACAAAAAGAAAATACTAGAAGTTGAAGATTAACTCAGACAAGTTTCAAGTGCAAGTCTGTTTTGCATTTGTATTCGAATTAGTGAATAATCTTGTGGTTTTCCCCCGCTGTGGCATATGCAAATGTCACGATATTAAGAGCATTAATTTTCTGGTACTCCTTCACAATCAAAGCCATTAGTACGGTTATTCACGGGCAGACGAATAGTGTCATCTCACCTGCAATTCATGGCCCTCCTTTGTCTTTTGTCATCTTTTCTATTTATAAACTTCTATTGTTATTAAATGGGATATTTTGATTTTTGATCTATCTAAAAATTTTGGTTATTGATAAAGTATAACAGTATTATACAACTCATATGGTTAATTTTACCTGATAAGATGGTCAATCCGGTAATATAATTTTTGTTCCCTTCTTTTCTTTCCTTTTAATTTCTTACTTTTCTTTTTCTGTTTCTCATCATTGTTTTAGGTTTAATATTTTAAAAAATTTGAATTCTATCAAATTTATACTTATTTTGACATCAGTTTTAAACAATAGATTTTAGCCTTTCAAGATTCATTTTGTTTAAAATATTGATCTTTATAATTTAATAAAAACTTAGACTATTTTGCTCCTAGAGTAACCAAAATCCATGGTTTGAAATTTTGAGGGACAGAAACTAAAATGGCATAAACTTAAGGGATCAAAGATTGTATCAACCCAAAATTTTAATTGAAATTTTGATCCAACGTTAGAATTAAAAAAATGAAAAATTTGGAAAAAAGTCTCTACTTGCAAAATTTATTAATTAGAAGGATTCGAATTGGAGCATGATACTTTTTATATAGAAAATCCTTTAACTAACTAGTAGTATGAGCATGCATATCCTTCTCTCTCATAATCCATAAAAATTTTCAACAATTTTCCATGGAAAAAAAAGAGTAGGAGGAGAAAAATAAAAAGGAAAAAGGCCCTCCTGAATTCTTGTACAGTTTAAGTGCATATTTGGCAATCACGTTGGAAATTACATTTGTGTAAATTGAGACAAAACTCCTCTCACATACTTACCTCGACTTGTGTGAAATTATTCTACCACCAGATTTCCAAACACACACTAGCTTGTTTGCCTTCTCTTCCTGAAACCTAGGTTTGGTTTCAAAACTTAGGTTTTACGCCAAAACCTAGATTTTGTCGAAGTACTCACATTTTTCAGAAAAACTATTTTGGATACAAAATTTTGATTTGAAACCTAAGTTTTGAAAAAGCTATTTTCTTGTCAAATTACATCCTATCTCTAATAAATTTTTTTCCTTACCTTTTCTTTCTTTCTCTTTCCTACATATTTTTTGTTTCGAACTCCGTAAAAGCCAATAACTTTCCAAACACAATATTTTAAAACCTAGGTTTTGAAAATTAGGTTTTACCTTAGAATCCGTAAAAGCTATTCTCCAGAATCTATTCTCCAAAACCTAAGTTTTACCTCAGAATCCATAAAAGCTATTCTCAAAAAGACTTTTAAACAAACCCTAAGACTTTCATCATATTTAATAATGGAAAAAATGATCCAAACAAATGTTGATTGAACGGTAAAGAATTGGTTTACAATACACAAAATTATGAGTTTGTTTGAATTCCACTATGGATGAGAGATTTTTTTAATGTGTATTAATTAAGTATCTCTATAAATATTTTTTGAGCGGAAATTATGTGCTGACCTTGATAAAGTTTAGAGACCCAACTCACCTAAACTTTATAGTACCAAAAAAATAATAATGGAGAGACACAATTTGGGTTGAAGACAAAAAGAAAATACTAGAAGTTGAAGATTGACTCAGACAAGTTTCAAGTGCAAGTCTGTTTTAAGTAAGACACAATAGTTTGCATTTGTATTCGAATTAGTGAATAATCTTGTGGTTTTCCCCCGCTGTGGCATATGCAAATGTCGCGATATCAAGAGCATTAAATTTCTGGTACTCCTTCACAATCAAAGCCGTTAGTACGGTTATCACGGGCAGACGAATAGTGTCATCTCACCTGCAGTTCATGGCCCTCCTTTGTCTTTTGTCATCTTTTCTATTTGTTCCCTTCTTTTCTTTCCTTTTAATTTCTTACTTTTCTTTTCTGTTTCTCATCATTGTTTTAGGTTTAATATTTTAAAAAAATTTGAATTCTATCAAATTTATTATCATTTTGACAGAGTTTAGTCTTTTAAGATTCATTCTGTTTAAAATGTTGATATTTATAATTCAATAAAAAGTTGGACTATTTTGCTCCTAGAGTAACCAAAATCCATGGCTTGAAATTTTGAGGGACGAAAACTAAAATAGCGTAAATTTAAAGGATCAAAGATTGTATCAAACCAAAAATTTTATTGAAATTTTTATTCAACGTTAGGATTAAAAAAATGAAAAATTTGTAAAAAGTCTCTACTTGCAAATTTTATTAATCAGAAGGATTTGAATTTGAGCATGATACTTTTTATATAGAAAATCCTTTAAATTACTAGTAGTATGAGCATGCATATCCGTCTAATAATACATAAAATTGTCAACAATTTTCCATGGAAAAAAAGTGTAGGAGGAGAAAAATAAAAAGGAAAAGGCCCTTTCTTGAATTTCGGTGAAGTTTAAGTGCACATTTGGTAATCACGTTGAGAATCACGTTTGTGTAAACCGAGACAAAACTCTTTTCTCATACTTATATCGAGACTTGTGTAAAATTATTCTACCAATAGATTTATTTTTTTCTTTTTTTTTGTTTCCCGCCCGGTTTCCGGAGTTTTGCTCTGACTAACCCAGACCCAACCCGCGTCGCGCACCTGAAAATGGTGGGTGAGTCTCCCAACGGTGGCTACTGCATATACAAGGACTCGAACTCAAGACCTTACTTAAATTGAAACAAACCGCTTACCACTTAATCCAACCAACTGTTGGTTTACCAATAGATTTTTAAACACACACTAAGACACTCCCATGTTTTGCTACGCAATGCAGTCAGGTGCTCAATGAACTTTCTCAAGTTGTTAATTGTGAAACCAAGTGATGCATAGGAGATTAAAAATTAAAGGAATGTTTGTAATGATATTAAGAAAACACGTTTATGTAAATTGAAATAAAATTCTTTTATACATTTACTTCATAAATCGTAAATCATGTTGAAAAAGTAAATTTAATAAAAAAATCCAAAGGCACATTAAATCATTTAAAATGTTTTCCACTGAAGGGGAAAATAATGTAATGAAAATGAAAATATGTATAAATCTCATTCTTCTTTTCTCTTGAATTTCACAAAAAAAAAATCCAGACGTACACTAAATCATTTAAAATGTTTTCCAGTGAAGGGGAAAATAATTTAATGAAAATATGTATATATCTCACCTTCTTTCTTTTCTCTTTCTCATCTAGAAACAATTTACAAATTGGATTCCAGACCTGCGCATGGCACGAAATAGTATAATTTCCAGCAGTTCATGTACATACACAAATACACTTAATTTTTTATTTTTTTTCACGTGAGGCACACTTCTTTTCAAGTTCTTCATCCACTCTTCTTTCTTATCTTTTCGAACTTAGCAAAGCTTTATCATTTTTTTTAAAAACGCTATAATTAAAAAGGCTTTAACTACAATTAAAATGGAGATTATCGTGTGCTATGCAAATTGATATTTGATACAAAAGAGCAATCCTCCCAATATGAAGGATTCAAAGATCATCTTGAAAGCAAATGCAACAATCGTCAACAGACAACATATTATGAGAAGTTAACCTCAGCAACCCTCCTAGACGATTATTACATGCGACAGAATCATTAAACTACACATTTTCCTGTCAATCCCTTCATAAAGTGAAAGGTAGATTCGCAGGTTGGTTAGATAATATACGAGGAACAGCCTTGCAAATGAATCAGAAGAAAAATAGGCTTTTAGTCGTTGTGATAAAACTTGGCTTTGTTAGTCCAACTCCTAAGCAGAAGCCATTCTTACAAAAACATAAAGTTCAGACTGTAATACGCACAAATAGTCAAGAGTTAGCTAAGAAGATTGCTAGCTTGTTAAATAATACTGCTTATATAAATAGAGGATTAGTGAATGTATTGAGGTGTCTAGGGAAATCAAATGCAGTTTCCTTAACTCTTCCTATTGCAAGATCATCAAGACTGCATTCCAGTTTAAGTTGACATGTCAGCATCAACTTCAACACAAGGCTTTGTGAATTTAGTCTTTTCGGTCATAATACTCCTCCTGTCCTTAATATAGGACCTAACTGGGGATTGATCTTGATCCTAGATATGAGACCTATTTATAATAATTTTTGTAAATTTTTCCCCAAATTACACCTATTGATACTCCATCAATAATAATTGAGAGGGAGGGAGGGAATTAAGGAGATGAGTTTAGGATGTTTTAAGAAAACATACCATATAAACTAATTTAACATCCTTAATCCAATCAACTTAAGTAAATAGATCTTCCATTTAAGATCGGAGGGAGTCTGATGCCATGTTATCACAGCATAGTGTCACATCACACTGACTAACACAGTCCAGGAGCCACGTATTTAACATATGCTGCATCACATTCATAAGATGGTTTCTTTGTAAAACTGCTCACAGCTCAGATGACTCAAACAAACTAGACGTGATCAGAGGAAAGTGGCAAAACTGGTCTCTGAGTCATCTGTAATTCCTTAAGTTGTCTTAGTTGGGCTCAGACTTGTCCAGAGCTGCAACCGAATTTACAATCAGTTCAAGCCTAAAACAGTATTAAGAGAATGACACACACCCAGAGAGAATTACAGAGTAGAATGACTTACCATTGTAGTTCAGAAGCTTCTCGATTAGGTCAACATGGGTCATGAGCATGCGTCTACAGCAATAACGAACCAACCCCAAAGCATCTAGTGCATCTCTGCATACCAAAACTACAACTAATATAACAAAACTGATACCTTGCATTGGTCGAGGAACGAAGTATTCAAGTAATGTTATCTAATAGTAGTCATCAAGGGTTTGTTGCAGCTTTAGAAAGCTACTTAATATGAGGTAATTGAATAAAGAAAGGTTTGGAAATCCTCAAAAGATGATCTTGACATCAGAAATCACTTTTCACTTTTCAACATCAGAAATTACAAGCCACAAAAAAGTTCAACTTATTTATATCAGACATTTGGCACTAAAATGGACGCAAGTTGAGGAAAAGTGAAATCTGAAAGAGTAATGATGCATACTCCATCACTCAAATTATACAAAAAAGGCAGTTAGCGAATAAGTTGTGAACACTTGAGCACGACTGCAACAAACTTATAACTAGTTAGTAATTCCAGAATCTCTCTTTGAACTCTGACAAGTCAAGAAGACAAGACCACCCGTTTCTAGTTTCTAAAATTCAAGGGAATAAACAACCGTTTGTTAAGACTCGCAACCTTCCTACAAGATGACAAAAGTGTTATTTTCCGAGATCAAAGCATGCCTCACATGGTATGAGTAGAAATACATGATACTGACCCAAAACATATATGAACAGTCGAATATATTCCGTTCAACCATACAATATCTGTAGTTCCAAAGTCAATTAGCAACCATATTCATAAACGCTAGTTACAATCTAACAACAAACACATAGCCTCAGAGAGAGAGAAGCAAACTAAAATTTTAGTACTGATCAAAATCTCAGACTAAAAAAGAAGAAACTACAAAAATAACTAGGAGATACCTACCCCTCACTGTAATCTGCCTGCAGAAGATCCAGATAAGTATCCCACTTGTTTCCGATCACCTAAGAAGACAAAAAGTGAATATCCACTGAATCGAAACCCTAAATGCTGCGCCGAGAAACCGTAAAAGGCACAACCTTATATCTATTAAAAGTGAAAGGAGTTAGTTTTATTCACACTTGGAGCTGCAAGTGTAGTTATTACCTTTCCGCAGGTGAAACAACGAACGGGAATAATCATCTTTCTCAATATTCAGTGGCTCAATACGTTATCTTTGCCTCCGTTTTCGTCACGGATTTCTCTGATTTATGTTGTGTAGCTGGCGCCAGGAGTAGATGAACCGAAGAAGGCATCGGATTCGGATGCGGGTAATTGCGACCGACCGATCCGTTTGAGGTAAGCCCTCCAGGGTAAAGGCTAATAGACTTCCATGAGTCGGCTTCCCGCCTTTTTCTTTCCCTATTGTTTTATCTTTTAGTAAACAAGACCATTATAATTGTTTATTTCGCAATGAGTAACAGTAATAGTATTATTATAAATATAAAAAAAATTAGGTATTTTCGTTTTTTTGTGAGTTTTGTGTGTTAATTTGTAATGTTAGATTGTTTTTTAGTGTTTTTTTTGGCTGTGACCGTTGGTGCTAGTATTGTTTTTTGATATTAATAAAATTGACTTTTTTTATAAAAAGGTTACAATTATAAGATTACCATACTGCATACACAATGAAGTTGAAATAATTTTGTGAAGGTCCTTATAGAAAGCTTATTTTTATTATTTTTATTTCATTTTGTTGCCAACATTTTAATTTCATATAAAAATAAGCTGCTCAACTATTTTTGAAAGTACACGATAGGCCATACAATGCACAAGCTTGCAATTTATCAATTATACATAGAAAGTTTGTGTTTAATTATAAACTATAAACTCATTTATAGGGACGTTTGAATTCGTCCATGGAATACGATTCTGTATACAATTTTATGATTAGCAGGTCGATTCCTGCACAAGAATTTTTCACTCAAATGGTGAGCCAAAAAAGCTCAAGCACTTGATCGTGGCCTGTGCAACTCATTTTTCAGACTCTATAAATGTAATGTCCACACAATTTATGTTAGCACAGGTCATAGATGCAAGGCAAAACTAGCTGAGACCAATAGAACAAAAAACTAAATTCCAAATTTAAATTCTCCTTCTGTTGTCAACTCTTGATCTCTTTGATGTGGGCCCGCCTCCTTGTACATTCTCACCACTGGATCGAATCTGGATGAGAAGAACAAATTATTTATATCATTCAATATTAAACAATAGATTTTGACAACAAATCATGCAGAAAGAATTGTTACCTTATCAAGCTTCTCCCTCACCAACCTAACAGTTTGATTCATAGATTGAGAAGCAAAATAATCCTGAGTAGAAGAACAGGTTAGGCCAAGTTTTACCAAATGATTAGTTAGTAGCTTCTCTATATCTTGCATGTAACATGCTGGTTAGTGCATGATTAGTGGTCCAGCAACATGCAAAAGCATGATATCAGATCCTCAAATACAAGGCTTAATGGATTGATGGAATGATATACATATGGGAAAGAAAGGCTCAGCGCAACAGAAGAAAGAATTATGGAAAAACTTATTTTCGCAAGTGAAATAGGGATAGCTCCAAAATAAACTAGTACTAACAAATACAGGTTTTGGTGTTGACACAGAATTTTACCCATCAAGCTGAAAAAAAGTACTTCTGCCTTTCCAGGGAATAAGGTTTATAAAGATGAGGGGCTTGTAAATTTTCAGAATGCCACAACAAATAATGCTCCCCTCATTTAAAAGTTTCACTTCGAAGATAAGATCAAGACATCCATGTACAATAGAACAGCGACAAACCTCATTCGAGGAAACCATTCTCAAAGGAGGATTACTGCTCACTGGTCTTCCTTCAGGTTCTCTAGAGTCCCTACAGTAAGGAAAGAGAATCAATTAAACATTGCCTTAGCTTAAACTGAAGTTCGGTAACAGACCATTGAAAAATCACCTTTTATTAAAATCTAAACGTTGAGGTAGGCAGCTGCTCTGTGAGGAGTTGATAACAGCATTAATCTTCATGAGACATGAAGTGTTCAAATTTGTCGACTCTTTGGATCTTCCAGCTGCTATCATGGTAAATGCATGTGTAAGTTGATAAGAAAGATATTAAAGCAATTCATTACATAGGATTTAGGCCCTCTAACTTTCTTAAGAAGTAAATATGGCAAAAAAAAAGAAAATGTATCTGAAACCGACATTTAAGGACACTAGTAGAGGTCCACTACCAAGTGGTAGACCTCACACACTGTCTATCTTACTCTGAAACACTGTCAGTTTCCATATAAAACTTGGAGGATCCTAATCAGTTATAGGACTTCTGTGGCCATACATTCTATAAGAATAAGCCTAAAAAAAAGTTAAGTTTGAAATTGTCTCCATTTCAGCACTTACGATTTAATCGTGCTAAAACCTCCCTTCTTCTTCCCTCTAACTTATCCTTTGTGTCCAAGAGGCTCTCAAAATGGGGAGCATATGAAACCAACAGTCTATTCCCAAGGAAAACAAAATCATCCAATTTTCTTTTCGCAAACCTGAAAAGTTAAGATGGGTATTTAATCTTCTTAAACATCCTACTGGTCCATTACTCCTAGAAAGCTAGACGTCAACTAAAGACTGAAATAAAGTGTTCAGTTTCAGGAACCTGGCATTGCTGAAAAGGTGAAATTTAATCCAATATACATCAGTGAATGGCTCACAATCTTCAGCATCCATTGGTTTACACCTGAAGAATGAGCATATCAAGCAAACTCTTAGCAAAGAGAATACTAAAGCACAAGAATAAATCAATGAAGGAGCAAATGACAAGGTAATGAACTTACTCCTCAACTTCTCCATAGGTTGAAAACAGTTTCAACAGATCGTCCCCACAGCCCAATGCTGGAACATTCTTCACAATCAAATATCTACAGCCCCAAATCCATAAAACTAAGATCACTATCAAAGTAAAATAATTCAAGCAGTATAAAATCTACATGAAGAGATCTCCATTTGATTGTATGTCTAGAAAAAATGATGTCATTGATTACAAGGATAACAGAATCAACTTCATGGTTAAAGATCAAAATCGAGATCGAGAAGAGAGAATCTGGAAGCAGAAGAGATGGAGTGCAAACACAAACTGACCTGGATTCATCACAGACAGTGTAAACCCGAACTGCTGAGGTTTCATCCTTATAACGAGGCATGATCTTCTACACTGCCTAGCCAGGATTGGATAAAGATCAAATATTTTACTTTCACAAGCTCCCTATGCTGCTCACTTAATGTGGCGTAATTTGCAGCAGCTTTAAAAGAACAACTGCTTGTGGGAGGTCCCGTATTTGATCCAGTAAGCTTTCAAGCTGTTCAACTTGCCCTTTGCATTAAAAAAAACGATGACAGGATAAGGCAGCACCATGTTGTTCAAAAATAAAATTTTTTTAGCCCACATAATTGTAGCCACAGAAGAAATCCATTATCATGCAAAAAGGGCAGATAAATGAGAAAGGAAAATAACAGAAAATTAACACTCAGACTAATTCGTAATTAACATACACCTTTCCAGAATTTCAATTCAAAGTTTCTCCGTGTCCTCGTCCTACCAATCAATATGGCTTGTATATGGATTTTTGGGCGCCGAGCATTCGAATAAGAATAGATTGCAATTTTACAATATTTAAAAAAAAAAGTAATATACCTGGAACTTGTTCTTCGGATTATGCCGAACCATACAGTGGCAATTTATCTGTTTGGAGAACACAATAAAAGAGAAGGAGCTCTTGGCTTTGTGCCCTACCGTGAATCCGCCTCGGTGGTAGCCGTCTTCTTCTTTCTCGTTGTCCGTCGTTGGCCGGGAGATTTGGGTTCTCGAAGCTGATTTGGACAGACAAGCAGCTTCGCATCAATGAAAATTTTTAATTAATTTATATTGCATTAATTTAAAATAATTATTATCATAAACAGTAAAATTATTGATTTTGCTGTAAATATTTGTATTCGCGCTTATTGAACAAAAAAATAATTATTTAAAAAATTATTATTATATTTAGTTAATAAACATATTTATTATAAGATATATTAATTGCAATACCTACTTGTTAATGATAAGTGAAAGAAATTTATTAACAATTTTTTATGGACTTGTTAAATATTATTTCCATTTAATTGAAATTCTCCCTATTTATATTACTTATTTCTTTCCTTCTCTACGTGTGATTATGTATGTGTTTGATTTTTCAGACTACGTATTTATTTCCGTCATATAAATAGTTTCAAGCATAGTTTTGAGTATAATTTTGAAAATAAAACATTGAACAAAACGTACAAACATGACTTCGTATTATTTTTGGTCCCTTTGTTTATTTCTTGTCATATTAACTTTTTAATTATAAAAGTTAATTTCAAAATTTTGTTAGATGATTATTAATAATAAAAATCACATATAATAAGATATGATTGAAAAAGTTAATTTGATTCCCGTATCTATTCAAAAAAAAAATGGATCTAATAAGTTTTTTTTTTCTTTTATGTTATTACCATCAAATTCCCTAATGTTTTACGCGGAACATTTCCCGTCTCAGTTAATTTTTTCTCTTTCTTCCCGACTCTCATGCTGCTTTTGGTTTATATCAGTCCAGGCAATGGTAAACTTATTGATATGGATATTAATAATGTTTAAGATTCAAAAAATTATAAATAAATACAAGCTTTCGTGAAAAGTTCGTGTTGAGAATAATTATTAGAAAGTACTAGTATGTTTAAATTTCACATCTAGTAATTAGAACAGGAGTCAAAGATATACAGGTTTTAATAAATATCTACCAATCTGGGCTAATTTTGCATGGGGAATAACTTTTTTTTTTTTGCCAACTGCATGGGGAATAACTATGTAAAGCCAGCTGACAAAATCTTCAATCAAAGTTGGGTATAAAGAACAAAAATCCAACAGTTATCCAATTCAATTGAAAATTTATGTGGTATGGACAAGATGTCCTGAAAAGGTGAAAACTGAAACTATTGGTCTAAAAAGAGAAAGAAATCCTCTATACCTGTTCTGCAAAAATGTGTCCATGTCAAAAAGTTTGTTCAAACTCAGAAA
>JANTPZ010005673.1:0-15361 GCA_025593235.1 Vachellia pachyceras
TGGGGAAAGAGTCAGGAATTCACCCATTAGCCACTATGAAGTTCACAATCAATTCTTTGGAAGTAAATATCCTTATTGTTGAGGTCATATCCGATATTGTAACTCTGCTGGGCTAATAAGCCTATAATAGAAGGTTTAGACCAGAGATCAACGACATTGATTGGAGCCACAGCCATGCAAAAGGTATCATTCTTCCTCTGTATAAAGAGGCTTTGTGTGTCCAATACCAAATCTGCCCCTTCAGCAAAGTGGAATGTAACCACTGGAAATCCAACCAGATCTCTGCTCAGAGTCCCCAGATAGCACAATAGCCATGGCTCTCCTGCATATGGAACTCTTCTAAAGGACCCATCTAGTAGACTTGTAATTTCTCTGAGTAGTTCGTACCCTTCATCAACTATGAAGGTAAATGTAGAGCCTGAGTCAATCATAACTCCACCAGTTCCATCTGTTTTACTCTCAAAAGTTCTTGGGGCTATTTTAAGTCTCTTTTCACCTACACTTATGCCTTCCATGGTGATATAATACAAGTCATCAAACACTTGAAAAGGTGCTGAGTAGCCTTCAAGATAGGCTCCTTCACCTAGTATCAAATGGCTGAGATCAAAATTACTCTCAGTGATGCTGTCTAGGCAGTAAATGAATTTTTTGCCAGTTTGAGACGCTAGAGTCAGATTATAATTGTTCAGCCCTAGTATTCTATTATATCCTGGCTCTCCGCTAGCCCTGAAGTTATGGCCACACCCAAGTAATGCTCTGAACACTTCACTCCCACCTACATGAGTTGTGTCAAAGACTATATTTTCAAGGGCAAGTGTTCCTGATATGAAGGTCATGTCTGCATAAGTGACATCGAATGAAAGTTGATTTGACCTGTTATACTGAAAAAGGGTTGAGCTGCATAGTGGGGTATATGTGTAAGATTGTGAAGGATCGAAAATTTGACCGGGAAATCCTGAAAAATTCGAGCAAGGGATACACATAACCCATAAGAATGGACTGCCAGTTTTCATAACTAGTTGTGTGGTTGGTGGCCGGCCAGTTGAGATATTGGCCAGCATTGTTGAATGGGATGCTGTGGGATAGAAACTAGCTTAGTGGTCACGTGAGACTGAAGAACTTTCAATCCTTGCTTGCAAGGGGGTGACACGTGCAAGTGAACTTTTGATTTCATATTCTATCTGGTCTTTGGTCGTTTCATTCGGGTTGCAGTGTGGATGGTGAACAGAGAGAGGTTGAATCAGTTTAGAGAATAATCTGTGAGATTTAGCAGTTGATACAGATAGTGGGAGTGAACCAATTTGGGGATTGGCTTTTGTATCAATCATGCCAATGGTGAAGAAAAGGCACATTGAGAAGGCTAAAAACAGATGCAATACCATTGACGTCGGTCTTCAAAGTTCAATGTTACTACAAATGTACCTAGTGTGCAGAAGAGCTTAAAGAGCTGTAGGTGTGGTTTTAACACATGCCTTTCAAAAGGCTGCAAACACTTGAAAATTCAAGAGGAGGAAGAAAGGTTGATGCAGTAGTTTAGCCAATAAATTGAATTGGAAATGGAGATTTTTGTTCTGCTACCGTAATTTTCATTCTTTTTCTTTACCTTTGGACCGTAAAAAAACGTGCTAGAAAAGTGAAACTATATGATAATGTCTTTTGGGTTTCAGTAAAACTAGTCACTTAGATCGCATGATAAACCTAGGGATCTTTCTTTCTTTCTATGGGTGTAGAAATTAGCTAGTATTGCAATTCTAATATGCCAAGGGAGATCGATCTTGGCTTTAGAATGGTTTAAGAATAAGTTAAAAGAGTGTGTTGGGAATTTCTAAAGGTTCGATGAGTTTAGTATTGAACAGTGTCTGGAAATGGCTCAATTCATTCATTAGAGGAAAACACGATATATAGGCCTTATTCCAGGTTCCACAATTATCCTAGAATCAAGCCCATCATTACATGGAATAATTACACGGAAAATTAGGAGCAGAATATGCAACGGATATCTGCCATGGTCTAAGGCACACAAATAGGACATACAATCAGCTGATTACAAAAAACAAAAAAGACTAGATGGGCCCAAGGCCCAAAACCTAACTTCAACACTCCCCCTCAAGTTGGCGAATAAATGTCTTTCATTCCCAGCTTGCTTCTTAATTCCTCGAACTGGGGTCTTGCTAGGGACTTGGTGATGAGGTCACCTACTTGTTGCCTTGATGGTACATGAGTTATCTCAATGGTTCCTTCATACTCCTTTTCTTTGATAAAATGCTTGTCTACATTGATATGTTTAGTCCTCTCATGATGGATGAGGTTCCTGACCATAGCAATAGCTGAGTTGCTATCACTCCTTAGTCTGATTGGAGTATTTGGTGCATATCCTAGTTCTTTCAGCACCCTGATCATCCACATTCCCTCACACACGCCATGCTCTATCGCACGTAGTTTAGCTTCAGCACTGCTTCTTGACACCACAGGCTGTTTCTTGCTTCTCCATGTCACTATGTTTCCCCATACTGAGGTACAATACCCTGAAGTTGATCTTCTGTCTGGCAAGAACCCTGCATGGTCTGCATCTGTATACACCACAATTTCTTGAGAAGTCCCTTTTGCAAAATACAATCCACGCCCTGGTGTCATCTTAAAATACTGTAGGATTATGTAGACTGTATCCATGTGCTCCTCCATAGGCTCATTAGTAAATCGACTCACCATGCCAACTGCGAAGCTTATGTCTGGCCCAGTCTGGGCGTGTGCGAGATAGGTATAGGAGCTTTCCTACTAGTTTCTTGTATCTTTCAGCATCCACTAATACTGACTTCTTCTGTTCCTCTGTCTCTGTTGTCTCTTCTTCCTTTCCACTGTTATCAAGTTTCATGCCTGATTCCATTGGGGTATCTTCCAGTTTGGCTCCCAGCATCCCCGTTTCCTTTAACAGGTCCAATGTGTATTTCCGTTGAGAGACTATAATTCCATCACGAGATCTTGCCACCTCCATTCCGAGGAAGTATCTAAGGCCTCCTAGGTCCTTTACTTCAAATTCCTTTTCTAGAGATGCCTTTAGCTCCGTTATTTCTTTCACATCATCTCCTGTTAAGATTATATCATCTACATATACAATGAGTATTGCGACTTTACCATTGGAGTGCCTCACAAACAATGTATGATCTTCTTGACTCTGTGAGAAACCCACCTTCTTAACGGCTCTAGTGAATTTTTTGAACCACGCTCTTGGAGATTGCTTCAGACCATATAATGATTTCTAGAGTCTGCATGCCACCCCTGGAGTATTATGCTCAGTTAGTCCTTCAGGGACCTCCATATATACTTCCTCCTCCAGGTCTCCGTTCAAGAATGAATTCTTTACGTCCAATTGATGTAGAGGCCAATCCAGATTTGTTGCTAGGGACAGAAGTATTCTAATAGTATTGAGTTTGGCAACTGGAGCAAATGTCTCTTGATAGTCAATTCCGTAGGTTTGAGAGTACCCTTTAGCTACCAATCGAGCCTTGTACTTATTAATTGTTCCATCAGGATTATACTTCTTGGTGAACACCCATTTGCAACCCACGGTCTTCTTACCAGTCGGTAATTGGGTAATTCTCCAAGTCTGGTTTTTGCTAAGAGCCTTCAATTCTTTTGTAATGGCTCCTTTCCAGTTTGGATCTTTGATAGCCTCTAGAAAGTTGATGGGCAATTGCTCATCTGCCAATTGAGTAACAACGCTTCGCATAGAGGGTGACAATCTATCATAAGAAACAAAGTTACTAATCGGGTGTTGAGTACATGATCTTACCCCCTTTCGCAGAGCAATAGGCCATCCAAGCTCATCAGTGCTTGGAGTTAAGAGGGCTTCATGGGGTGGTTCAGTTCTAGAGGGTCTGTCGTTTGTTAGATCTGTGTTCATTCCTATCAGATTCATTTATGTTTGCGTCTTCATTCTCACGATCTCTATCCTCCTCAGATTCTACCTTGGATCTGTCCAGATTCAATGGAGTAGGGTCTTCGGTCAAAGGTGTCGGGTCATCTGTTAAAGGTATAGTGGGACTAGATGACATAGTAGGAGGGGTAGGATCTTGGGAGGAGTTATCAGGAAACACCCATTCTTGCTCGTTCTCCCCCTGAATGGGTGGCTTGGAGTAATAGGGTTGAAATTCGTCAAAGGTGACATCCATAGTGACAAAGAGTCTTTTGAGAGTAGGAGAATAGCACTTGTAGCCGAATTGGTTGGATGGATACCCTAGAAAAATACATTTAAGGCCTCGGGGATCCAGTTTCCTTCCAGTATCGTTGTGGACATAGGCTACACACCTAAATACTCGTTCAGGGATATGAGTAAGGATATGAGAGTGAGGATATGTCTGGGAAAGAACTTGCAAAGGAGTTTTCAACTGAAGTGTGGCGGAAAGGTAGGCGATTAATAAGGTGGATGGCAGTAAGGATAACTTCCCCCCAATAGAATTTAGGAACGTTATTTGCAAGCATTATGGCTCTAGTTACTTCGAGGATATGACAATTTTTCCTTTCAGCCGTTCCATTTTGTTGAGGGGTGTTGACACAACTAGTTTGATGGATAATCCCATGATGCTGGAGGTAATTTTGAAGACCTGAGCTTGTGTATTCCCTCCCATTATCACTTGAAGGACTTTGATAGGTACATTGAATTGGGTTTGAACCATTTTGTGAAAGTTTTTGAAAATGGCGTTAAAATCAGATTTGTCATTCATAAGGTATACCCAGGTAAAACGTGTGTGGTCATCAATTAGGGTAACGAACCATCTAGAGTGAGAGAGTGTGGGAATACGTGCTGGCCCCCATATATCACTGTGCACAAGGGAAAAAGGATGGGAAAACACATGGGGGTGTGGTTTGTAACTATTTTTCACATTCTTGGACAATTTGCAGATTTCACAAGGGAAAAATTGCACTTTTATTCATAGAATCAGGAAACAATCTAGACATATACTTAAAACTTGGATGGCCTAACCTATAGTGCCACAATAGAACATCTTTATTTGAGAATTGAGGATGCGAATCTGCTGCCAAACTTGAGACACTTGCTGCTGGTTGGTGCTCTGCACAGTAGAGTCCCTCTAGAAACTTAGCCATGCCGATCATCTTGCCCAACTCCAAGTCCTGAAATATGCATTGAGAGGCTGAAAATTTAATGTTGCAGCTACTAAATTTGGTAGCTTTACCCATAGAGATCAGATTGCATTGTAAATCAGGTGCATATAATACATTTGTGAACACCATATTCCAAAAAGACATACTTCACCTATCCCATGGACTTTCACATATCTACCATTAGCAACTCTTATAAACATGAGCTTATCACACTTCTTAATGTTATAAAGAAGTTTGGTATTACCAGTCATATGGTCAGTGGCCCCAAAGTCTACAATCCACATGTGATCATGATGAACACTAGTTTTGAGGGTTAGAACAGCGTTACTTGTGTAAGTAACGTTTCCGGTAGCCACTAACTCCTCTTTAGTGTCATGTTTAGCTAGCAATTTCTTCAGGAATCCCAGCTCTTCTCGGTTTAGTTTGCCTTCAAGTTCAGTTTTGGATTCTGAAGTTGTGGCATTGGCTTTTATCTCAGGCTTTACTCTCCCTTTGTGATTCTGTGGCTTACCATGTAATTTCCAGCAAGCTTCCTGTGTGTGCCCAGGTTTTTGACAATGGTCACACCATTTCTTTTTTCCTCTTGCATCACTAGAATAGTGTCCTCTTGATGCAAAAGCATGTGGTTCATTTTTAGACTATTGTATCTTAGGAACAGAGAGTAGTTTCCTGCTTTCCTCTGCCTTAGCTGTGAAGAAAACTTCTCTAAGGCTAGGTAATTTTTCTTGGCTCGTAATCCTCCCCCTTACTTCATCATAGGAAGGTTGCAAGCCAAGGAGAAACTTATAAATCCGTTTCTCTTCCTTTATTTGATTATATAGTCTCGCATCTGCAGTACAGGTCCATTCTAGGACCTCATACTCATCTAGCTGCTGCCACAGAGTTATTAGTTTAGTCAAGTACTCAGTAATATTCAATGTACCTTGTTTAAGTTGGTCCAACCAAGCCTCAACGTCCAGGATAGTTGCTCAGTTTCTAAGAGATGCGAACATATCCCGTGCTTCTTCCCATACGTCCCGAGCTGACTTAAACAAGGTGAAGCTGGTGCTAATTTCCGTGGTCATCGAGTTCACCAACCAAGATTGCACCATCGAGTCTTCTGCTTCCCATGTACAGTATTTTGGGTCGGTTTTTGATGGTTTCTTTGCTGCACCATTCAAGTACCCAAATTTTCATTTTCCAGTGACGAAGAGAGGGATGCTCGATGCCCACTGTAAGTAGTTTTGGCCATTTAACCGATGAATAGTGATAAGCGAGCTCCTAATATCAGTCAACGCCTGGAAACTCCCATTCTGGTTTATCGACGAGACCGAAGTGTTGTTCGCCGAGGATGATGAGTTGCATCGACCTCCTCTTTCCAGACCCAAGCCGGACTCATTGCGTCGACCTCCATTACCCAGTCCGAAGTCGAGCTCATCATGTTGTCCTTCATCATCGAGACCCAGGCCGAATTGGATCATTGCTCTGATACCACGAACAGTGTCTGGAAATAGCTCAATTCATTCATCAGAGGAAAACACGATATATAGGCCTTATTCCAGGTTCCACGATGATCCCTACAATCAAGCCCATCATTACATGGAATAATTACACGGAAAATTAGGAGCAGAATATGCAACGGATATCTACCATGATCCAAGGCACACAAATAGGAAAATGCAATTAGCTGATTACAAGAAACAAAAAAGACTAGATGGGCCCAAGGCCCAAAACCTAACTTGAAGCAGCTATATATAGATTAACTAGACACACTTTTTATTGGTAACATTGCTAGTTTACTAACAGCAGTTTCTTTAAAGTCACATGATAAATAGGTTTCTCTCATCTCTCTCTCTATAAAGAAGAGAGGGAAGTTTTTTCGGACGATTTCCTATAATGAAACTGAGGCTTTACATAAAGAGCCAAAAATTTCATATATATTTCATTTCTATTATATTTGCATTTCACTTACATGCTCATTTACTTTTGTTTTACGTCACTTTTCAGTCTCTTTTTGTCACTTCTTTCTACTTTAGTCACTTTTATTCTTTTGTCTTCTCTGAGCAAGAATGTCGATAAAGAATATTGATAATGGCTTTTCTGTAGCAATACTGGCAACAACTGTAGTGTCAGCAATTATTATCAAACTCTACTTAATAGATCCAAATATCTTTTATATTTCTTTCTTTGAGCATTATAAACTTGGATGAGATGACCAAAAGAGCATACTCAAGTGAATCAATCCTTCTTAATTGTCTTTAAAGTCGCTTAAATTGCTGTACAGCTTTTCTTAGGACACTGATGTATCTTAATGTTATGTGGTTCATTAATCAAACGCAAAAAACTCCATTGCATAGCTCTCTCTCTCTCTCTCTCTCTATATATATATAATGAATTAGAATAGAAAGATTAATTATGTTGTTGACAAAGCATGGGATTCATTTTAGAAGATGAAAGAGAATGTACCTCGATTCTGTTTTATTGAATAGAACACATGAAAATTCAGGGAAACAAAATTCTAACAGCAAGAAATGATCTTTTTCCATCTAAAATTCTCTCCCTGATGGAAGTTGGATTGAGTCTCTGGTTTATGTATACTCTGACAGCTTCTGTGTGATCGATTAACCATGTTCTTGGCTTGATGAGATTTTGGGTGAGCCAAATTTCCATTCCACATCTTATGCAGGTATAGATGATATCTTCTTGGAAAAGGTTATTTATGCCTAAAGCTAATTCAGCTCCTGCTGAAATGTGAAACGTTAGTGCAGGAAAACATGTTAGACCTCCATTAATAGCTCCTTTGTAACAGACTAACAGAGATTTGGATCGTACGGATCATTTGAACGTTCAAGCTTAGACAATCACGAGTAACACGGAGGAAGCCATTGCTGCTAGCCAGCCAGCCACGAGATAATCATCAGGCTTCAGATTGAAGGCACCATTTGTCTTTCTATATATTGCTTCTCTGGCTCTGATATATTGATCAGTTCTTAATCTATTACAAATATTTGATGGTGGGTACTTTGTCATTTTATAAAAATTTACCTCAGACAATTAAACTTAAGAAATAATCTAAAATAATATATTAGCTAAAGTGATTAATATAAGACCCAGTTCATCAATTTAGAAAAATTAAGGAAGATAAATAAATTAGGGGCTAGGGATTGTACAATCATATTCAAGGTATTGTCATGCACTAAACATAGACACATATCTGGCAAGAACTCAAACTTTGATTGTTATATTGTGAGAGACTAATCACTTCCACTAGATCCAACATTGCTGCATAATCACGTAATATTTATAAACTTAAAATGGGAGTCTCATTTTTTATTTTTCACATTCCTTACAATACAACTCATAGATGATCAAGAGGGAAGAGGAGATGGTTCGCTGGGCTAGCCCAAGCTTGCCATATCCCTTGGGCATACGGGTGGGCCTCTTGGTTAGTATCCAATTGGGAGGCCCATTTTGTTAAGTCTGCCCAGTATCATAGATTTGAGGATTAGAAAACTGTATGTATTGAACCGTTCTGATTCTAATGTTAAAAATTTATACTAATTTTTTGTTACATATAGTAAAACAATTTTAAATACAGATGGCCAAACGAATTTTCTTTAATAAAATTAATAAAAATATTTTTATTTTCTCTGGCCAAACACGAAACGTGACTTTTTCAAATGAAATTAATAAAAAGCGAGGCTTTTAATTTGGAAAAATCAAAATTATTTTTTTGACTTCCACACAATATTCTTTATTAAGCTCTTCTGAACTAAAGTTAAGATTCAAAAACTTAACCATTAAGTATAATATTTGTAAGGATCAGAGCATGGTTGAGTGCCTTGTGAACCAATCTCATACTATTTAACTAAAGTCAAAGCATCAAATTATGACTTTAAAATTATGACACAATGGGATTAATATTCAACAACCCACTCTATATAGACATGAAATACTTTTCCAAATCCATTATGCCCTTTTTCCTTATTTACAGAGCAAACAAAAAAAAACAATGTTAGAGACCAACAGGGTTAAATATACTGGAATATGTTAATTCTTTATAACATGATGAATCAGGATTTTGAATTTTTTATTAAGAGATGCTCATATTTAATTATCGACGGTGTTTTAAACATGTTTGCATGAAAGATAATTCATAAAATATTAAAAGCAATAATAATATAAAAAGAAGGGAAATCTACCATCAGATCTTAAGTAACCCAATTAATGAATAAAAGGTCACAAAGATTGATAAAATTACAATCAAGTCTCAACAGTAACTAGTCCGGTTGTTATTGACAGCTGGTGGGGTTGTTAATAACAACCGGATCAGCTACTACTTTAATTTAATGGTAATTTTATCAATTTTTAGGATTTTTTTTGGGTTGGGTTGATTAGCAGCTGATGTTAAATTTTACTTATACTATGTTGAAATAATTGATACAATCGATGAATTTGAAAATAGCTTTTACAGATTTCGAGGTAAAACCTAGACTTTGGAGAATAGATTTTGGAAAATAACTTTTATAGATTCCGAGGCAAAACCTAGGTTTTAAAAAATGATTTATGTTTGTGAAGTTATTAGCTTTTACGGATTCCGAGGCAAAAAAGTGGATAGGAAAGAGGAAAGAAAAAAGAGAAAGAAAGAAAAAGTAGGAAAGAAGAAAGAGGAAAAAGTATGAAAGAGAAAATCTAGGTTTTAAACTGAGGTTTTATAACCAAAATAACTTTTAAAAAAATTTTATTTAGATAAAATTTCAATTTTAAGGGAAAATCTAGGTTTTAAAATCAAACTTAGATTTTAGAATTGGTTTCAATCCAACCCGTTTTATTGAGATGTGATGTGATGAAGGCGGCGAGGTAAGCAATAAGACGCTGACATGAAGCATTTTAAAAAGGCAACAAAAAAGGAGGCGGGGGAGAGAAACGACGTTCAACTGACGATGTTGGTTTCTGGTGAAGTCCGCTCACTTATAATTATAATTTCTTTTAATTCTATTTAGACACGTTTCTAATATAATAACAATATTAATTATAAATTGTGAATATATTAGTCTATAGCTAATGCGTTGAACCAGATACAAGAGAAGTTTGATACCTTTTAGTTTTTAGTCAATGTGTAATCTGGGTGGATATAATAGTCTATAGCTCGCGGGTTGTTCGCATATTTAACAAAAAAATAATTTTTCTTATTTCTAAATTTAAAATGGTGAATTTTCTAATTTAAACCATAAATAATATCAAAATTAAATTAAAAGAAATAAAGTTAATATAACAATATATTATAAAAAAAATTTCAACACTTGAACATGAAAAATGTTTTCAACAGTAATCATATAATTTATATTTGAAGTGAAATGATATCTAAATATTATTAATGTAAAAATAAAATGATAGAATAAATTTTTGTATCCATTCCCTTAAGTAAGCCCTAGGGTAATTGGCCGACCCACATATCATGGGCATGTTTAACATATTTTCACGTTTTCAAATAGATTGAGTTAAAATGATATATATTTAATTTGATTTTGGAAAAGTTGTTTTTACGTAAAAAGTAACATAATAAGTTTGATATTGAAATTTGAAAGAATAAAGGTTTCATGAGTGAAAATATGTAGGTGTGTTTCATATAACACATACAATAATTAAAAATAGTGTTCAATTTAAAAAGATTTCTTCTAAAACTTACATGAAAATAAAAAGTTATTATAATATAATACATTAAATAAGTGGTAAGAAAAATTATGCTTCAATGATATTTTTTCACATTTTTAGATTTTTTTATGAGGTATATGATTGATAAAAAAATTTAAAAACAAATGTTTGATTTATAAGGATCTATTTCTAAAACCTGGAAATAGATATAAGAAGAATAATAAATGTTTGAAACAACAACACAAAATAATTTGGTGAGGCTCCGTCCATTTTTCCGGCTCTACCACTAATCACCCAAGGTAGGCAGTAATACGTACAATATATTATTTTTGGTAGAAACAAGATAACTAATTTACGGGATTAAAAAATTTAATTTGATTAATTATTTAATGTAGAGAAGATGTATCAATTTCCATACAATGCTTTCTAAATTTTACATTTATTTTAAAAAAAAATACTTACATACTTTTAAAGTAGTAACTCATTTAACTTCTACTTAACGAAAACATTCACCCGTGGCCTTTGTGATTATCATCTTTGAGCCTAGCATCTCTCACATCACATGGTGGCTTATTAGAGAACACAATCGATAGTTTGTAGATCTTATTTGGTTTGTGCTTTTATTTCCTTTCTACTTGGTAGATTTGAATAACCGAACCTTCTTCTTTATTAAGTTTGTTTGGCGGAGTGATTGAAAAAGTTAAACGCACGTTTAACAGTGTTTTTCCGTAAAACGAGATAATCTCCTTCCCATATTTACCTCAACTTACATAAAAATACTTCTTCACTGCGTTTTCAAACAGGCACGTCATGTCCTCTACCACTTGTGGTGCTGGTTTTTTATTTTCCCCTCCATTTTCCTTTACATTTTTGTTTAACTGTAAAGGGATATAATAAAATATTATACAAATATGACCAGAGTCAAATAAAATAATTATCTTTCATTTTCAAGACACTTTTAAATGATATAACAATTAACAAGACAATCTTAGAAACTTCGCCATGGGACTTTTCCAACTCTTGGTTTCTCACTATAAGACAAAGACAATCATAAAAGTCGTACCCTCCCTCCCTTTTCATTCATATCAAGCCATCACGAAAACATTTTTTTAAAGGAAAAGTAAAAATAATTAAATAATATCTTATTTTGCAAAACTAGTAATCTATTACTTTTTAACAAATGCCCTCAGTTTTCTGCTACTCCTGATTTATTAATTTTTAAAATATAAAATTAACAAAGGATGAAAAAGAATCAATTAATGCTTAAAATCTAACATTTTTTTTTTGAATAAAACTGAATGAAATTACCTCAACAAGAGAGTGCAACAAATGATTCCAGAACTCCTAAACTCTATCACCACCGACCCCACGAACATGAGGTAGGGGATGGAAAAAACAAGATAATATGAAACGATAGTTTTACGATCAATTAATCCACATGTTATTTTTCTAAAACATTAGTTTTTTAAAATATTTTTTCTTCCACATTTCCTAACTAGTCAGAGAAAATTCCGAACCTACTAAAGTTTTATGATCAATTAACTTAATTTTTGAAACTTCAAAAATATTAAATAATGATTATTTTAAATTAAATCTTTTAATCCATGCAACAATAATTAATGGTAAGTGTTAATTAAAAAAATGAGGGAGTTGTACGTCACCACGTCTCCTTATTTTTTAACTATTTTTTTGGTGAATACTAATTTATACTACATTATAAAATACTTTTGTTCATTTTACGTATCATTTTACAATATATACTTTATTTTAGTTATAAAGTATCATGTATTCATAAATCTGGATAATTGATAGATATTGAATAAACCGCTGGGAGGGAACATAGGAGGGAAACTCAAAGCATTCAAGGAAAATTTTAATTATTTTTTTTTCAAAATAATAAAAATTAAATTTAGACCTATATTCTCAACAAATTTCTTAGACCTATATTTTTAACAAATTTCTTATTAGCCTGAGGAGATTAGATAGGAATTTATAATTCTAGTAAAATTATCTCAGTATTTCCTTAAAAGTTCAATAGCTCATTTCTCTTCTCTCCGGGTGACAAGAAAGGTGGCTTTGAGAGAGAGAGATAGAGAGAGAGAGGCAATGTGATTGTTTAATAAAATATTCATAAATTGTAATTAATAGCATGATCAAGAATTTGTTAAGTGTATAGATTTGAATGTAAATTTTCGTATCTAGTTAGATTCAATTGGAATTTTCTCTACCTTCAATTTATATTAAGTCCCTAAATTTTGATTTGTTATTTATCTATTACTTTATTATTTAAAATGAATAAATATATTTAAAAAAAGTATACACTTAATCTTATACAGTTATACTAATATATATAGGCATATGTACGACAATTTTTCCAATTAAATTAGAATAAATGGTTTTTAATTTTAAAAATAAATTAAAAATGCTGATGACGATGGCTAGTGAAGGATTAATGTAATGTTAAAACATACAATAATAAGTACCTAAATTTGTTTTGATTTTAGAAAAAACATATTAATTGTTTTACCAAAAAAAAGAGAACCATTGTAATTTATTATTACAATAAAGTTTAATTCAAAACTGGTAACTGAATCTTGAAATTAAATGAAACATTAAACCCAAGTTAATCTTTCAAATGGCAAGTTCTATTTTATGCAAAAATGGAAAGTTTATTTAATTTATGTAACTTGTTGAAATTAAAAACTTCACAAATTATCAAATACTTATATTACTCCCTTTTTTCCCAAAAAGGAAAAAAAAAGCTTAATTCATGTATGACCAGTCTTCTGGGTCAAACAAAACTGGAGTTGGGGGTCGTCGTTCTCAATGAATGACTAGTGGTATATCACGAGAAGCTCAACACGCGCCATAGCCGCGACTGGTCAAACTCATGACTCTGAGCTGATATATATTTTATATTGAATATATAAATATAAGGAAAAATAATTTTCCCAGTAATATGTCCAGTTTTCTTCATCGCCAATTTTCTATTTAATTCAGTTAATTAACTTCCGCCAATCGCCGGCTTTCATGTGGTTTTGGCTGGCACGGACCCAGTATGACTCGTTCTTCGTCTTCGACTTGTTTCTAGAGAGAGAAAGCACGAAGCAGAAACAGCCCAGAAAAACAACGAATCATCCTCTCCTACAATCTCAAGCGACAAAACATCAATCCTCCATATTTTTATATATATATTTATATATTAGCAACTCTCTCTCTCTCTCTGTGCGTGCGCCCTGTTTCTTCTCTGTGTTCATCTTACGTTGCGTTTGCCCTAGATCTTTCAAGAGCATTTGGTTTTTGGAGATCTTCGATCGTTCCGAGCTTCGTTGCTGCTGAAGCCAAAGCTTCAAGGTCCTCATACCGCTCGTTTTCATGTTTCTTTCGGTGTCTTTGGCTTCATCAAGAAGAATTCTTTTTCTTTTCTCTGTTTTTTTTTGAATTGCTGTCATTTATTTCTTTCGTCGGGGACGACGACGAAGGATGATGTAAAATAGCCCGAGAAAGGAAGGACCTTGTTTGAATGATGTTGGTCGTTTCGAGTTTTCAGGGTCACCTCTGTCTATATTATATTTCTTGTTTGCTTACTTAAGATGGCATGCAGTGGGGCTTGGGTATCCGTGTCAGGTTGACCGTTATGTATGACAGAGTGTGCATTTTGGATTTGAATTTTATCTTGTGTTCCTTATAGGAAGACTGAAATTATGATACTGGGGCTTCGAATTTATGATTCGAATTTTGATGATCGTTTACTATATAGAAAGATTCTTGATAAGTTTGTAGTTTAGAATTTTCCCGCAATTTCAATTTATATTATAGGTTTTCACTAGATTCACCCATGCAACTGGCTGTTGTCTAATGGATATTTAAATTTTACTTCCGCCACTTGAAGTCTCCAATTTGCAATCCGATTGGATATTTTGTTGTCTTAAGCTGCATTTTTATGTCTAAAGATTGTAATCGTTAACATCTGGATATCTGACTATCAACATTAGGGTCTCTTCCTTTTTTCGCCCTCTGTATATCATGCAAATCCATTTGGGCAGGGATATCTGTGTAAAGATTGAGGTTGCTTTAAGAATGGGATTTTAATACTTTTGCTATATGTTTTAATTTCAGATTTTTCTGTTACTATCTGCTGAAGGCATACTGTGGGCAATATACTTTATTTTCTTGCGTTTGAGGATGTTAAATGTTGTTGAAAAGGAGAATTGTTAGAGGAGAAGCTTAAAGCATTTTCTTAAATGAAGACAGCAAAAGTTTGGCGTCTGGGCATGGGTGAAATGCAGATCTTGTCTGGTTCTCGCCATCGCCCTCCGTTGAAGAAGCCACTGTGGATTATTGTCTTGGTTCTATTTGTATGCCTGTTTCTAATCTGTGTTTACATATACCCACCAGGCAGTGGTTCCGCCTGTTATGTGTTTTCTTCCAAAGGATGCAAGGTTTTTGCAGATTGGCTTCCACCTCCTGAAAGGGAATACACAGATGAAGAGATTGCATCACAAGTTGTGATTCATGATATTTTGAATGCACCACATGTCCTTCCCAAAAATCCCAAAATTGCCTTCATGTTTTTGACTCCGGGTTACCTTCCATTTGAAAAATT
>JANTPZ010005674.1:0-12363 GCA_025593235.1 Vachellia pachyceras
AACTTAGTTTTGGAGTGTTTTAATATTCACCTCAAGTTAATAACCACTTTAAAAGGATAGTTGAGGTTGCACATAGTGGTTGCAAATGAATGTGTATGTTAAATGTTGGTATTGAATGGTTGGTATTCAATGTGCTTGCTAAACATGAATGGTGAAAATGAATGTGTATGTTAAATGTAGGTTTAATCTATTCTGAAATTTAGATCATTTGTTTCCTACAAGGTTTATATGATTCTCTGAAACATATGGGTCATGTGACCTTTTGAATAAGGATATTTGGGGTCACTGTTATGATTACTTTCATCCATTGGTCGTAGGTTTGTTTAGATAAATCACTATATATTTAATTGGGATAGTTGCAAAAATCAGCTTTAACATTGCTTGGTAGTTCTGTTTAATTTAATGATGAAATGGTGCATTGCCTTGTAATTTTAAATGGATTTAATTTCCATTTCTAGGGTTGCACAATTAAAGAAGGAGTTGGCTGAAACAGATTCAGTGTATGACTCTGAGAAATTGGTTGAGAGGATTGCTAAATTATCTGGCGGAGTTATTTGTTCTTATTTGCTGGTAGTATCCTTGCATTTCTTTGCTGCTGGTGCTGATGTCAAGGAAATGTCATATGCATATCTTGTATAAAATCCTTATCTTAATAAAAAATTTTGGAATTGGTTGCCCCTTCCTTCCCAGAATTGTTATTTGTTTATTTATCTTTCCCTTTTTTGATAGATTACCTGTGAGATATTGGTGACAGTGCTGATGTGAGCATGATTGGACTGTTTGGAAAAAGAATAGAAGAAAAAGAAGAAGATCAAGAAGGTGTCCCATGAGCGGTCATTGGTGAACAAACAAAAGCCTATTTGGATGGTGAACAAACACTAGCATCTTCTAACAACAACACCATCAGTAACCTTTAACAACAGGAGCAGCTGCAACTAACAACACTAGCAGTTAATACTAACAACCCCACCAGCAGCTTCTAACAACACCAACAGACAGCACTAACAACACCAGCAGCTTCTAACAACACCAGCAGCGCCTACTAACAATACCAGCAGCGCCTACTAACAACACCAGCAGCTCCTGGTAACAACCTGAGCAGTTGCGACTAACAACACCAGCAGTGAGCATTAACAACCCCAACAGCTCCTAGTAACAACCCCAGCAGTTGCGACTAACAACACCAGCAGTGAGATTAACAACCCCAGCAGCTCCTGGTAACAATCCCAGCAGCTGCTGGTAACAACCCCAGCAGTTGCGACTAACAACACCGGTAGTGAGCATTAACAACCCTAGCAGCTCCTGGTAACAACCCCAGCAGTTGCTGGTAACAACTCCAGCAGTTGCGACTAACAACACCGGCAGTGAGCATTAACAACCCCAGCAGCTCCTGTTAACAACCCCAGCAGCTCTTACTAACAACGCCAGCAGTTACTGGTAACAACCCCAGCAGTTGCGACTAACAACCCCAGTAGCTCCTGTTAACAACCCCAGTAGCTCCTGTTAACAATCCCAGCAGCCCCTGGTGACAACCCCAGCAGCCCCTACTAACAACCCCAGCAGCCCCTACTAACAACCCTAGCAGCTCTTGGTGACAAGCCCAGCAGTCAGCATGATGTGAAAAGTTTTATGTATCAATTGTAACAAAATAATCTGCATGGTAACAAAATAATCTGCACCATATTGTATAACAACATGTAATATACATATATCAAACTTTCCATTATATACATTTACATATCGCAAAAATATGTGGTCTACACATAAAGTCACAAAATACATGGTTACACAAAATATACATTTACATTCCCCAACAAAATATACATCAACTTGGGTTGGGATTCTTGCAAGTCTTGGCCATTCCCCATAGTTGATGCTATAATTGTTTTTAACTCTTCATAACTTGTGCCTTCTTTAATGACTCTTGATCTTATCATTCCACCTACATACATTTCCCCCTGATTCATTGCTTACAAATCTTCCTCCTACATGAAGGAAGCACATCATATTCTTCCCATACGTGCTAACCATCAGTATTGATGTCTACAGATTGCACTTGTCATTAACCACCTAAGAAGTCACATTAACAACCTTCGCTGCTGTTGTTAACAACCTAAGCAGTTTCAATACTTATACACACTGCAACTTCATTTTTAATCTGCATTCCATCATAATTTCACAAAAGAAACAAAGCATGATCAACGAAAACAGAGCACACACAACCCCCTTCTTAATAAAAATTTCCACATTACTTTTAAATCCATTTTAATGACAACCATTACTATTGTGCTCCCAACAAGTTTGCTTATTTATGGTTTATCCATCAATGACAAGCATTTTTCCTTTTCTTCCATAAATTTCCAGCTTACATTTGCTTTCTCCAGGTTAGATATTGCGCTTCCGTCAACATTGTTCTTTGCTTTTCCTTTATTCGAACAGAGATTATCAAGCATATACACACACACATCAAAATAACAATATTCCACATCTTATGCATAATGTTCATGTTTAACATGTTTGACATTAGAGCAGTACAAATAGGTTCACTTTTCACGGAGGAGATGCACGCCAACTGAAAACCCAGCTTTCACACAGCTAGGGCAAGCCATTTCGAATCACCATGCTTTTGTTATGCACGGAGGACATACCATACATTCAGCGCACGGATTGCCGATTTCAGAAACCCTCTGACCTCTTTCATTTTTCAGACTCACTTTCCTCTCTGTTGTGATCTGACTTTCACATATATGATTTCCTGTTTTCATCTCTCTCTCACACAGCTAACTGAAGGGCATTTTTTACTTTACACAACTTCATTTAATCACAAAATGGTCCCATGGGACCTGAGGATAATTTTTAGAATGTTTAGGACATTTGATTCATTTTTTTGCTTGCTTGGGACTTATCTGTGATTTTCCCTATTTATTATATACGGCCAAAGAGAAAAAATTTTGTTTAGTAAAACAAAAGAGTGCAATGTTTCATTTCTTTTCGACATAGGTCTTTCTCCCTTGTTACAAGACTGCCAAAACTTCTTCCAAGGTAATGAAAAAAAACCAGCAACATGCAATAGATAGCTAAACCCACTCCAGAAGGAACGAAACAAACTCACCAGTGGCACTAATCTGAATTTCTTTTCTAGATGCCTTGAAGTCTCGAAAACTTCCTGACTCGGCGCAATTATCGTCAATCTGAATTGAGTACGTGATCTTCCGCTTGCAAGAGCACAGAGGTAAAAAGACAGACCCCACCGAAGGATCCAAGTCGCCCTCGTAAAGGGGGTCATTCAAATCCTCAAAGTTCGACAGGGACAAAATAGGGCATCTAGTATCGCAAACTTCGCAGTTAAATGCCTCGTTTGGTACACTGGAATTGATTTTGATGGAAATGGATATGGAGATGGAGGTGGATATGGAGATGGATATGAGCTTTACAAGTACGTTTGGTATGTCATGAAAATGGAATCCCATTTTCATATAAAAAGACTAAAATGCCCTTTTATATTTAAAAATAAAAAACCAAAAAAAACGTCTTCGTCGCCGTCTTCATCGCTGGAGCTGGAGGTCGCCATTCCTGTCCTGGTCGTCTTCGTTAGAGGTCGCCATCGTGGCTGAAGACGAAGCCATGCTCGCTGGTGCTCACTGGTGGTCGTTGGAGGTGCTCGCTGGTGGTCATTGGAGTTAGTCGCTGGAGGTGGTCGTCGTGGTCGCTGGAGGTGCTCGCTGGTGGACATGGTGGTCGTCGTGGTTGTCGTGGTCGCTGGAGGTGAAGGTGGGCAAAAATGGAATTGTGGATATGGAATTGTAAAACTTAGCTTTTTTGATGGAATTGAAAAAGTGGGTTTTGGTGGATATGGAAATGGAATTGGATTCCATTTCCATCATACCAAACATGCATGTATGATGGAATTGGGCTCCATTTCCATTTCCATGTGCTCAATTACATCATACCAAACAGGGCATAAGAGTTCTTATACGGGTTCAAGAAAGTGCAGGCCTTGCATGACCATTTGAAGGACGAAGAAGAAGATGCAGAAGGAGGTGGCGACGACAAGCAGGCTTGACACACCGACTTCTATGACGGATGATTCAAAAAGGTGCATCTTTTGCAGGACCAGGACATTGAAATGTTAAAGCAAGCGGCCCGCTTTTCCAGGGCTGAAGGGAATGCTTGAGAAGCCGATGAAACCTGCATTCTCATTTCAAATTTCTGGCCGATCTGGGTGTGGGAATCGACTCAAAACGCACCAAAAATGTTTCATTTAAATTGCAACTATGGCTTTGTCGTCTGAGTCCGGGCTTGATTAGTTACATTTGAAAATAAAACGGGAGAACCACTGCTGTGGCTCCCAAAACAATTTAACTGAATCCGTTTGGGAGAGCGATAGAGAAGTATTTTCACGCAAGTCGAGATAAATACATGAAAGAGATGGTCTCATTTTACAAAAAAACACTATTAAACGTATTTTTGAATGAGTTAAGTGTTTCCAAACAAGCACATTTTAGGAGAGGCTCAATGGATAATAGTACAAAAATATAAAGGTATGTATAGAATGCATTATTTTCCTACATCTAGTATTTTAAATTGATTTTAATCATATCTCAAACATTTATAAATTTATTTACTAAATATTAAAAATCCAATCTTCAGTTTTTTTTTGGGTCAACCAAGGTCAAGGGTATTAAACTACTGAAAATGTGTTTAAGAGACTAAGCAATCTGGTAACTGCGACGTCCCTTGTTGCTAATCCAAACTTCAGTTTAATGTCCAAGAGAGGTACACAAAATCGGCCCTTTTCCTATTTTTCGGTAAAAGAACAATTAGGCCCTCGAGCCCGATCAGAAATTATGGTGCATAATCAATCCAAATTAATTAACGAATTTAATTACAAGAACCCAGGATGGGTTACAGATTATTCACCCTCATTTGATCAAAATGAAGCATCTACACATAAACACAGAAAATTGCAGATCAGAGACTCCCACAGCTTCTATTCTCTAATCCTCTCTAGTCTCTACCTTCAGAAACTCGAAATAATCCCTACATTATCCGCCAAAAATTGATTGATTTGAGCCTCAGCTTAGCTTAGCATCAAAAAAGGAACAGCATCATCATCATCATCATCATAAAGGGCAAAGCTGCAGCGAAGAAAATGTGCAACACGTTGTTTAGAGCACTTATTTTGATGCTGCTCAACCCTAACTTGTTATTCCCTGCACTGCTGGACTGAGCAATAGAATTGGACAATTGCCTCGTCTTGTTGCTGATTTTCTTACTGCATCAGACACAATCAAGCAACACACTCAGAAAAGATGCAAATGCACTTTCCTGCGTGTACTTATTGTTTATTTCCTTCTGTTTTATTATAACACCCTTCCCAACAATCTCTAAAGTATTAAACTTTTTCCTTAAATATCATTTGCTTTGATACCCAGCTAAACAATCTCCCTACTAACTAAACCATCTTCTCTAATTTATTGAGGTTCATAGTAATTAAATTTTGAACTTAGTTAACTGAATTCATTAATTAATGTAAAACAATCAATAGATCTCTATAACGGGGGCCAAAGAGAGTATTGTATATTTGAACTTAATTCATCTCTGTAAAAAATAAATTTAAAAGCTTATAAAGATCCTTGTACAGTTGTACTTAATTTCTAAATCACAATGGACTAAACCTACCGACCCAACCTTTTTTTGTCAAGCCCAACCAAGCATAGTCGGGTCAAACCGATCTCACCAGACAGCTAGACTCATGCACACCCCTACTCATTGCCCTCTCTATCTACATGACGTTGAAAAATAGTAAAAGGTCTCAGTTATAGGAGTATGGTACTAAAAATACAGGAGTGCAACAAGAAAGAGGAGATTTCCTCACCTTCCAGGAAATATACAACTCCCGTGACCTGCAATGGTATCCCCACAGGAAAGAAAAAAGATGAATTAACATTAGTATTTAACTTCGACAACACGACAAAGAGAAACCACACAAATATGTAGAGCCACATCAAACAGTGTTTTGGTGCAAGAAATGGACCTTTCAGAGAAATTGATGTTAGAAAGCTACAACCGTATGAAGGGAATCTAGAAACATAGCTCAAAAATCGTTTCAAGTGTCAGGAGGTTCTCTAGGAGTCTGGGACACAAAAACCAGCATCCAACTACAAGTCAAGGATTGCTTCATATAGTTCCCTAATATGTCCAGGGCAACGAGATGACTAGACCCCTCTGTTTCCAATTTTTCACATCAAGGGCTTGAGTGTATCTTCAATGTGAGTGCCACACAGAGGCTTTCACAAATTTCACAACTCAAGCCTTACTTCTTACGTTTCTTGTTTCCTTGGATAATTCTTCATACTCTACCACAATATTAATACCATAACTAGGGCCAAATAAGCTTAGGTTTTCAAATGAAAAATGATGGCAAATGTTATGGTTTGACTGCATAAAATATTTTTAAAAGGATTTGATTTCTTTCTAATAATGCATTAAACATCTCAGAGAAAGTGTAACGCATTAGAGTAGAGTTTGTACAGAATTTTGCTTCCTCTCCTTCCACTCACTTCCTATTTTCCCGCCCTTTATTCCTCTTTAATACATATTTTATGTACTAACCTGCTGGATTGAGAGCATCCAGATATCTGAAAAAACTGCACATGCATATAAGAGAATTGAGTCTTCCTTTTTTTTAATACTCCATCCTAAGAAAACGATCTACTAAGGCAGTTAATCAAAGTTTTGAAAGATGTTGCCGTTCTTCCCCTAAGATTCCCCATGCAGCAGTTAGCAGTAGTGAATTCAATAGCGAGATCAAGACTCTACTTTTACCCAAGGAAAAAAAATAATGAATTATAGTAACACGTACTTGGATCAGTGGTAGTGATGATAGCCACTCCTTTGAAGTCACAAGATCCAGGAGCCTTCCCTTCCTTCTGATAATAACTATCAAACGCATAAGAAGCATGGTTCTTCACGATATTAGGTTGATAGCAACTCTCTCCAGGTTGAATCTCAGAACAATTCGCCTTCCCTGGTCCACAAGCCCAATCCAATGCAGCCTGCAATGTCTTTCTATCAATCCCATCCATGGCAACACAGTATGTCTGATTCGTTGTATCATTCGCCAAAAAGGTCCCAATTCCAGACACATGAAGAAGATAGGCCGGCGTAGTGTTCCCGTAAAACAGGCCCCAACTCCCCTCCGACATCGGCGGAGACCTCAAGTCCTCGCTGAACAGCTCATATATGTACACGCTCGAAGTGATTTCTGGGTGCAAAGGGGTTCCACTGCGATCATAAATATGCTTGATCAAGTTCGAATTGTAGGTGTCTGCATTGTCTTTGGTAGCATAAGGCTCTTTAGAATCACCCTTCGAAGGCCACCCTGTTTCAGCTACAAGAACCGCAACATCGGTCACATTAAGATTTTTCATGGAAATATAGGCAGCATCGATCATGGCATCGAGCACATTTTCATAATGAAGCAGGGTATTGGGATCCACCATTTCTTTTGAAGGCGTCCAGGGTTTGAACAGGGCATTGTCCAGTGGAACAACCCCTTTGTTCTGCATGAATACATAGTAAGGATAAAGATTCATCATCAATGGCGACCCAGTTTTGGAAAGAAATTGAAGCAGAGGAAGGATATGGGAAACTAGAGTTTGATTGAAGAAGGCCTGAGACGGAGGAAAAGGGTCGAGAATGATTGAAGCCGCGTGAGGGGTTGAAATCTTAATCTGGTCATACAGATTCGAAGCAACGAGAGCATTGTAAAGAGATTGAATTGCAGGAAGAATAAGTGGAGCTGAAGATGGAATGGTGGTCAGAACCTCGTCGCCGACGGCGATTCCGGTGATGAGGGTTTCCGGGTAGTATGCGACGACGTTTCGGTTGATCCAGGAAGCGGCTGTGGAGTTGGAAGACCCGATTGCAAGGAGCTGGTTGTTGGGTACTCCGATAACGACCCGGATACTGGTTCGGGCCAAGGCTCTGACAATGTCCTGGTCCGCATCGTAAAGACGAACATGCGTTATCTTCTGAAGCTTCAGAAACGCAACCAGGTCCGACGGAGAAGGGAGATTCGAAACGTCTGTTCCGATATTCACACCCACGAAAGGCTGTGTGTCTCCCTTTTGCTCTGCATTGGAAGATTCAGCTGCAAAACCCATATAAAAGTAGTTAGAGAAAAAGCTAATCGCAAAAGGTAGAAAGTGATTGGTGAGTGTGATTATCACCTAGCGAAGAAATGAGAAGTTCAGAAATGGCGAAGAAGAAAAGCAAGAAGATGCGAAGCAGAAGATTAAGCTTAAAATTCGCCATTGACAAGGAGCTTGGACTTCACTTCTTCATCCTCAAGCGCTTCTGGTTGTTCAGCTACAGATCCTTGCATTATCTTCTGAGAAGCTTGTCTTTTTTGAAGGAAAAGAACAAAAAAGATCAAAAATAATTAATATATGGTGGTCAGTATATACTAGTATATACTTGCAGAGCAATCATGAATGCTAGCACGAAGAACCGAAGGTGGCTGAAGCTTAGTGTGAGCGTCCAGTGAGTCCACTGCAATTTCATGCTTGATAATTCAATAATTTTCCAGCGATGAATTGTCTAAATTAGCCTTGAAAACCAAAGATCTGAATGGTCTCGCCGTCTCGCTTCCAAGTTTCAAATGTGAAATGAAGACACCTTCGCTGTCAACTAGTGCCGGTAATGCGGGTTGGGTTCGCGGGTTCAACCCGTCAGCCCGTCATCTTCAACCCGCGGGTTGATGGACCAGCCGGTCTAACCCGCTTTTTTTTAAAAAAAAATATAGGTTTTATGTATTTTTTTACTTTTTTTTCATCCCTATATTTTTTACAAAAAAAAGTAATATTAAATTTTATTTTTAAGAAATTATTGAACACTTATTTATACATTTTGAAAGAGAATATCATAAATATGTAATCTTATAGAAAAACTGGGTAAAAAAGGAAAAAGAATTTATTTTTTATTTTTTACAAAGAAAAATGGCGTGGGCTGGCCCGCAATCCGCTGGCTGGCCTGCATTCCCAGTACTACTGTCAACTACTCCCCATCCTAGAAAACTTATGGCTCGTTTGGTACGTTGAAATCGATTTTGGTAGAAATAGAGATAAGATTGAAATGATGATGTAAATGGATATAAATATAGAAAAAATGAGGAGTCAAAAAATCAATTCCATGGATTACATCATGGAATTCATTTCTGCCCATTTTAAATTCCATTTCCATTTCCAATTACACCTCTCAATTCCACCATACCAAACATAGCATTAAATATTTAGCTTCAATTCAACCAATGCAAAATCAGTTGACCTTTTTAAATAAAAAAGCTAGTTGATAATATATTTACTATTTTTAAAAATTAATTTATATTTTATAAATTAATATATTTATATATATTAAAATATATATTATTATGATGTAATTCATTTAACTGTTTTATCTTTTAAAAATAACCGACTTTTCTATTAAAAACATAAACTTAAAACAAATGTTTATATTTAGATGGGTGAGAGTAAAATATTTATACTTAATGCTCTAAAGTATCTGTCAGAAGCTTTTTATAGTGCTAAACACACAATAAAGTTAAATTATTCTTTTCGATTCTAAAAATACAAACTTTCTAAAATTTTTGAGCAATTATAAATGTTTTACATCAAGGATCGGGCTAATAGTCCCTTTTGTTTAGGATTTTTGTGTCATTAGATCTCTTGCGTGTAACCTGCTAGTCATTCTACCTCGAAAGGATTCAGAAAGGAAAAAAAAGGACACTAAACAAACAAACTATGGAACTTGGATGAATAATTTATAATAAAAATTCATTGGCAATGGCAATAAGTGCACCATATAGTGCTTGTTTGGGAACTCTGTTGAGAAAATGGATTTTGTAGATTTTGAGACAATTTCGAGATGGTTTCACGGATTTCAAGATGGTTTTTATGGATTTCGAGATGGTTTTTACAGATTTCGAGATGGTTTTATCTCGGCTTACGTGCACCGTTTAGGAAAATGGCTTCCCAAACAAGCACATAGCAATCCCGGTATTTATTACATTATTTTAAAAAGAAAAATAAAGAAAGAAAAGGGCAGCAATAATTAAATATTGAGCCCGAGAGGAGTGCACAGGATAGGTCTGAGCCACATTCATTCATTTTCATTGGCCCAATGAATGTTCACCCTTTCCCTAATGCCCCATTTGATAAGCAGAATTGATTTTGATGGAATTGGAAGTGAAACTGGAAGTGAGATTAAAAGTATGTTTGGTATGTTGGAAGAAATGGAGTATTATTTTAATTTAATATTTTATATTTATAATGTAAAATACTAATATACCCTTCTTGCAATAAGACGGATGCCCTCAAACTCGCACAGGCGATAGCCCCTCACACCCCTGACTCGGTGACTCCCTCAGCGTCAGCGGCGGCAGTTAATAGTGGTAATGCGGGTTGGGCCCAGCCCGCCAAATTTGGCGGGCTGCGGGTTGGCAAAAGCCAACCCGCCAGTGTGGCGGGCTGATTCCAGCCCGCCACCCTCAACCCGCGGGTTAGGCAGGTTGGGCCCACGGGTTGGCGGGCCAGCCCACCTAACCCTCATTTTTATTTTATTTTTAAAAAAATTATATTTTATGTATTTTTTTCATCCCAATATTTTTTTACAAAGGAAAAAGTAATATTAAAATCTATTTTTAGGAAATTATTGAACACTTATTCATAAAATTTGAAAAAGAATAGCATAAATATGCAATCTTATAAGAAAAAACTGGGTAAAAAAGGGAAAAAGAATTTATTTTTTATTTTTTTAAAAAAATAAAAAGTTGCCATGGCGGGCTGCGGGCTGGGACTTTCCAGCCCGCCAACTCGAGCGGGCCAGCCCGCAACCCGCGGATTGGCCCGCTTTACCGGTACTAGCGGCAGTGCAGCCACAGTCCTCACACTCACTCCCTCAGCGTCTCAGTGGCAGCGGCGTCCACTCCTCCGATCTGGCCTCCCTCCTGTTCCTTCAGCGTAGCGCCTCCATCTCCGGCCTCCTCTCAAGTCTTGGCAACGGCCAGTGTCAGCGTCTCACCCTCGCCCTTGCTATACGCTCTCATCCTCTACTTTCCAGACTCGACTTCTCAACTTCTCCTTCGGTCCTTCCTGGGTTTAGGCAAATCTGCACTCTCCTTTCCAGTCTCTCCTCTCAGTCTCAAATCACCAGCTTCATCGAGGTATCTGTTGAGCATGAACATATGATCTTGATTTTATTTTTTGAATGAAATTTTGTGTGATAGATCTAGCCTGTTGCCGTCACAGATCTCACCCTTTGTCGTCGTCTACCTCTTGCGATAGCAGATCTGGTGACGTGGAGGGAGAGGAGAGAGAGCTGAGACGGCTGTGTTAGGGGCCTTCATCGCCGCCGCTAGATCGTTATCATCGTTGCCGCCGTCCTCCATCCTCCGTCACCTTAACCGCCGCCTTCACCGGAGAAGAAGACGTTCATCACCGAGCTGGAGAAGATGATCAGAAATGAGAATGGCATAATGGTCTGAAAAATTGAGTTCCATGGAACTGACCCAGTTCCATGGGTTGAGGGTTGGAAGTGGGTTCCATCATTTTTGATGGAATTAGGGTCTCCAAGAATTGGCTTCCAACATACCAAACAACCATATTTTTCACTTCTCACCTCAATTCCATTTCCAACCTTTCACTTCCATGCTACCAAACAGACCATAATTGATTGGATAGGTGTGATCCGGTAATTTAACATTCTTGGAAGGCTTGAGAATTTTCTTAAAGTAAGTATAATATGAATTTATATTTATACATCAAAATATAAATAGTTTAATATATATATATATATAAAATATGAAATTGAGTGGGTTATTTAACTCCGCACCCGCTCATCCAGTTACCAGTTCTACCGTTCCATTGATTTAAAGAGAGGGGGGAAAAAGTTAAGCACCCAGGTTGAACACAGATAGTATAAAAAGTATAATTTTACAGATATAATATCCGATAGTACCTTAAATATAATAATTATTAGGGTTGAACACAGACCGGACCAAATCGAGTTGGAACCCAACTTGAGGTCTGGTCTGGCAAAAGCCTCAGGCTGAAAAGGTCAACCCGAGGTCGGGCTGGATCGGATTTGGACCAGTGTCAAACCTTTTTTTTGGGAAATTTACTGTTCAGTCCCACATAAGGGACTTATTTATCAAATGGTCCCAAGTTTTAAAATATTTATCAAATGATCTCAGAGGTGTTGTCAATGCAGCGCATGATGTTGTCAAGGGTTGTCACGTGACAACACTATGCGCTGCATTGACAACATCATGCGCTGCATTGACAACACCTCTGGGACCATTTG
>JANTPZ010005675.1:0-10548 GCA_025593235.1 Vachellia pachyceras
TCTGGCTCTTCAAAGACAAGCAGGCACTGGGAGCTTCACTGGACCGTGGCTTACGCAAATGAACTGTGTGGTTCCTTGTGGCCCCATGAACGTACATTATATGTTAATCAAGAATTTCGTCAACTTTGTGAAGGGGCCTGAGTTCCGAAATATTTTCAAAGCTTTTGGAGATGGGATTTTTACCGCAGATTCATACATGTGGAAACCCATAGGGCAATCCTCCATTCATCGTGAAAACCAGAAGCTTCAGGAAGTTTCGGGAGAGGATTGTCCAAAAGAAAGTGGAGAGCTGTCTCATTCCTTTTCTTGATCATGTGGTAAGTCAAGGGGTTGAGGTGGATCTTCAGGACGTGTTCAACCTCCTCAACTTCGACACTATTTGCTCCATAGTCTTAGGATTTGACCCAAAAAGCCTCATGCTTGATTTCAAAGAAGTTGCGTGCATGAGAGCCTTTAACAAAGTAGGAGAGTCTTTATCCTACAGGCACATAATACCAAAAGCATTTGGAAGCTTCAGAGATGGCTTAGAATTGAAGCAGTGAAGAAGAAAGGCGAAGCATTTCAAACATTTGACGCATTCTTCCATGAAAGCATAGCATCAAAGAGAGAAAAGCTACGTCAAAACGACGAAGTAAACACAGATAAAGAGGATGACATGATAACGACATTGATGAGGGACAATGAAGAAGGAAAGAAATCTGTGGATCACAAGTTTCTGAGGGACACTGCTCCGTAACTTCAAGACTCACATGGTTCTTCTGGTTTGTTTCTATAAACCCTTATGGGGAGGCTAGGATTCTTAAAGAGATCAATGAAAAGAAGTGAAAGATCAAGTATATCTCTATGGTGCTTTGTGTGAAGCTTTGAGATTGTATCCACAGCTTACCTGTTGCACGAAGGCAAGCAATCGAACATGAAGTTCTTCCAAGTGGACATGAGGTTGGTCCAAGTACTGTGGTAATGATATCTTTGTATGCAATGGAAAGGTATGGAGAAATATGGGGAAAGGATTGCTTGGAGTTCAAGCCAGAGAGATGGATCTCAGAGAGAGGAGGGATCGTTCATATGACATCGTACAAGTTTATTAGTTCCACTGCAGACCAAGGACTTGCTTGGGTAAGGACTTATATCCTTCATTCAAATGAAGATAATAGCTTCTGCTATATTGTGTAATTATCAAATCCATGTGGTGCAAGATCATTCAGTTTCTCCTGCACTTTCAGTAGTGCTTCAAATGAGATATGGTCTCAAGGTTCGGATCACAAGATGACGATGATCAGTACGCAGGTAGAAGAAAGGTAATTTATCAGAGATGTGTATGTTCCAAGTTAAGTTTGTTTGATAATTTTTTATTATCAACCTTAGCTTTAAAAAGATTCCATAAAAATTGATCAAAACTTTTGTAACTCAACCAATTCAGTTAAAATCTTAAAGAAACTTGTCTCTAAATCTTTAGCTATAAAAAACTCAACAAGAATTGATCACTCTTTTATAACCCAACTGTATTATATCTCGGATACGAACCACAAATTAAAATTTGCTGAGAAAAAACTTCTCATTCATCTTCAAATTATTGAATACAACTTGCTCTTTTAATAAAATACTTACAAACCCTAATATGGCTCAAAATATTAAAAAGATATAATGTTATTTACATAAATTAAATCAAAGATATTGATATTAAATAATATCCTTGAGATATCTAATTTAACACTCATATATCCACAATAATATCTTAAAATATAAGCCACTACTATATTCTAAATACCCTTAAGATGATTCAAATTATATAAATGATAAATGAAATCTTCCTAATAATTCACTAAATACAAAATAATACTTTAAATAATAAAATTGCATTAAAAAATAAAAACAAATAGATTCATCTTCCTGTAAGTAAAATATCTAATCGAATTGTTATAAATTACCCTATGGATTCCTATCAATGTTATTAGTTTCACTAATTGGCTTGCACTTGCACGTAATGTTACGACGTTCCCATAATAGTTCGTTCTTGCTGTTATATATTGGCATCATGTACGGTGTTGTCTAGTAATAGAAACTAATCTATAGCTCTGCGCTCTTCAAATTAAAGAAGAATATGTATTTTGTTTTCCGACTCAGAAGAGAATATATATGAATTATCTGTCCGTTAAGCATTTCTTTTATGAATTATTAAATCTGAGGTTAGGTGGGAAGGGAAAATTTATTACGAGGTGGGACGGACGGAAACTTTTGAGTTATGAGCAGAAAATGGAATCAATTTTCGAGTGTGGCTTTTAATGTCTTCCCATACAAGGTACACGCGCGATATCTGGGCTGTGCCTCATTTCTTGTTTAATTTGTTCACATCTTACATTGAATCTACGACTAATAAATTTATGGAACCTGACGTAAATTTGCCGCTGCTCAAAAGAATTATAACAATAGTATAATAACTTGCTATATTTTTTTACTTTGATGGTGATTATCTGTGTGTATAATATTGATACACTCCTTCACATCCTTAATATAAAATTTAAAGATAAATTTAAATTTTTGATCCTTCAACTTTTAACTCAAGTATAACTTAAACCCTTAAATACTGTCCGGTGCAATTTATTCCTTGAACCTTTGCTTTGGTTTTGCTTCTTACTCTTCCCACCATAGCAATTGTTGGTAGCCCTATCCAACCATTTTTGCAACATCACTTAGTTTGGAATTCAACGTACGTGAAGCTCTGTTTAATAATGCCTATACAAGAAATCACGCGCCGAAACAACTAACCGAGAACAGGAGACCAGGAGTCCTGGAGGTTACATTTAATTTGAACCAGACCTGGGTGGATGGGCGATGGAGGTAGTTGGGCTGGTGGCAGAGATGCTTGCCATTATTTTGCTGCTGTAACTGACTCTGTTAGATGGATTTTCCCCTGTTCGTCCGTCCTCTTTGTTCCTTTTATTTTACAAAAAAATCCACTTGGACCTGAGTTGGAAGCGCCTTTTTTTGCCACATGAAAAGGTTACGTACCTGGTATATGCTAATAATTTCAACTGAGATTTGTCCTAAAATACGGGGAAGCCCTGAAAAGGCATTCAATAAGACTGTTGAGTACTATGTCTCTATCCTATTCCTAACAGTTAGAGCCCGTTTGGTACGTTGGAACTGAAGGGTGAGAATTGGAATTGGAAGCGGAATTCATGTGTGTGTCTGTTTGGTACGTTGGAACTGGGTTCCAACCACTTCACCATGGAACCGAGTTCCAACATGCTTAGTTCCATCATTGCCCCTCACAACGACAACGATTAGCGACGAGCTTCAACGATCGGAACGATGGAACAGAGGTGGTGACGACGATGACGATGGAACAGAGGTGACACGACGATATGCAACTCAGCGATGACGATCTGCAACTCTTCGATCTAGCATGAGTCTTCGTCGAGTTCTTCGACGCAAGTCTTGGATCTGCAACTCGACGGAGATATGGGCGGTGGGGATGGTGACGCCATGCTTACCGGGAGATCCAGGTCCTCACTGGTTTGTCCCATCCCTTCCCCCCTTCCCTTCCCTTCCTTGAACCGTGCTCGTTGGGAGATCCAGATCCTTCTCCTCGGATCCTCTGCGCCATCGACCATCTTCACGAAGTACATTGGTTCCCCGCCGCACTGGAGAACAAGAAGGGGCTGAAGAAGGCAATGACAGAGGGCGGAGTATATTGGTCTGAAGGCGATGACAGAAGGGCTGAAGAAGGCGATGACTGGAGAACAAAAAAATTTTTTTTGGGTAAGGGTATATTGGTCTTTTGACATTATAAATATAAATATAAATTAAAACAATACCTCACTCTTTCCAACCTACCAAACATACTTTTAATCTCACTTCCAATTCCAATTCCAGAAAAATCAATTACGCATACCAAACGGGACATTAGTTAATTAGTATTCTGACCATGAGGCAGCTGCACATACGTAACGTACGTACGTATGTCTGCGCGCGCGTGATGATACACAATTAGTTTGCAGCTTAAGGTATTTATAATACTCCTTAACGTAAGACTCACTCTTGTTACCATTTTTCTTAGAACAAGAGTTAAATAAATAATATATTTATCATTTTATCAAATTAATTTTTCTTACTTATAAATCGGTATATAATCTAATGATATAAGTATTTTTAATACATAATCTAAAATAGTTTATTTAGTTTCTTTAATTTCGTGAAAAAAATTAACTAAGGCTTGTACTAAGGATGAGGGGTAGTAATAGCTAACTATCGTGAGGATTGTGAAGAGTGATTTCCAAGTGGGGTTAAAACTACATTTTAGTTTTCATAGTATACTCTAATTTGGGTTTTAGACCCTAAAATTTAATGGTAGTGGTTTTAATCCCTCAAATTCTCTTTACCTAAATTGTCGGTCTTTATAATTTTAAAATGATATAAACTTGATGTTAACATTGTTAATTTTATTTGTGTTTAAGGACTTAAATGTTTAATGATATTAATTAATATCGTTAACTTTATTAACCAAAACAAAAATTCGTTTAAAAAAGTGTACGGATAAAAAATAAGAGACAAAATAATACAGTAAAGCATTAGTTTTAGAAGGAATTCAATATACTTGCTCCGCTCCATGATTAATGCAAAATATTCCGGTGCCATTCAATCACCTTTTCTTTGCACATTTTTGGCTCATTCATTTAACCTCCCACCACATGGTCTGCAGCCCACTCGCTCCTGATAAGACCTGTATCAAATAGACATTCGTAATCTAATACCTAATTGACGAGTTGCTTTTAATCTTAGATTCAAAATCTATTTTTTTATGTTTATCATTTTTTAAATTACCCCTTATTAATACTCCCTTAACAATAATCAAATAAGAGGGAGGAAGAAAATTGAGGCAGATGACTAGAGTGTTTTAAAAAATATGCATTATTAACTAATTTAACTACCTTCTTCATCTAATTAAATTAGTTAAATAAATTTTGCTTCAAGAAATGGATGTGTACTTGATCTTCCTGATCTGGGGGTATTTGATAATGGTGAACCTTACGAATATGAACTTTAACTATGTAGTTTTAACCATAAGTAATAAAACGTAACTATGCTACATTATGAGGATTGGTGTGTTGACTCGTTCCATTTGGAGTGCCGTGATGAAACAGCTAGTCGATCGACAAGAGATTGATAATGTGTTACTTTCTGATGATTTGGGTGTTCAACCATTTTTATTATATGCATAACTTATAGAAATTAATAAGGTTTGATAATTGATAAACATATCATAATCATACACTGTATATATCTCTATCACAAGATGAAGACTCCTCAACCGCTCGTAATATTATTATATTCTAATAAAGTGAACATTCATAAGGAGTAGTTGTATCAAGAAAAACTCGTGATTTCAATTATTACTGCACAAAAGATATTAAAACACTCAATTTTATCGATATAGGGGGTATTTGGGAAATCATTTTCAAACTCCAAACGTGCATTCCACAGTGTTTTTTCATAAATTAAAATAATCGCCTTCATAAATTTACATTGTAAATGGCAAAATCACTCCTCAACGGATTTTCCAAACAAGCATATATACCTCAAATTTATATGTATCCCTGTTATGTGAGTAGACAAATAAAAGTTAAACATTTTGTCTTGATTTTTTTTAATTTTTTTGCGGATAGATATTTCATGAATAGACGTGGTAAGATTTAGAAATTAATATCAATATTTTATGCACGAGTCCCACAATTATGATAAGAATTAGTTCTTTATATAACAGACATGAATAAGTGAAGCATTCAGTCTTTAAATATATCTTGAGCCAATGGAGAAAAAGGACCCTACCCGGGTGCAAACAAGGAGACAAAATTATGTTGTCGAAGCCATGTTTGCGATATGAACCTCTTTTTCCCTTTCCATCATCATGCTTTCGTTTTCCTTTTACAACCAGAAGATCAACACTTGAATGATTTACATTTGATTTTAAACAAAATATTTTTTGATTTTTTTATTGTAGTATTAAACTACTTATTTAAAAAAATTAGGAATTTAAATTCAATTGTGACTATTTTTCTTAGGGAGAATTGCACTTATGTCTTAAGTAAGAAAAATAATATCTGACAAATTTTTGGAAATCATTGGCAATTTCTTGAAATTTGTTAGATATTATTTCCTTTACTTATGATGTAATTGCAATTCTCCATTTTTCTTATTTGATATAATCTAAAATTACATTTTGATGATAATTTCATATGTAAACCATACAAATATTGATCAAATAGTTGTAAGAGGAGAAGAGGAAGGAAGAGAATGCAAATTAGGGGGGAAATGAGAGGTTACTCTCCATCCTAGCATCATATAATACGACGTAACTTTGAACATATTTATTAGAAAACTAAGTTAATTAGGATCACTACAACTTGTATTTTTTTCATAAATAGATTTAGAGGTACCTAGTATAAGATTTTAATACACTCAGACCCACACACCCGCAACGCTCACGTACAATAATTGACGCTCGGAGAGTTATGAAAGCTATCTCCGACTATGTCTACATGACTCTGTAGACTTCGGCAAAGAAAGTATAGCGTCAAAGAGAGAACGGCAACGTACAGCTCAACAAAGACAACCAAAAAGATAAAGAAAACGATAACTTGTTAACATGTTTGATGAAGAAGGTAGAAGGAAGAGAACATGCGGATGACAAGTTTCTGAGAGATAGCTGACTTGGTTTTAATCTTCTTGTTGCAGGAAGAGACGCCATGACTTCAGCTCTCACTTGGTTCCTTTGGCTTGTTGCTAAACTTTCCAGTGTTATCATCGAAGTTTTTTGTGCAGTGCGGGACAGCTGAAATGGAGGTGCCCGATTGCACCAAATATAGCTTATCCACCATTAGGAGTAATAGTAGGTCGCAAAACTTACTGAAGATAAATAAATTTAATATTTAAATAATCACGTAAAAAATTAAATACGTGATAAATATGAATGAGTAAACTATTCGATCGGATCGGATTTTAAGATTATGAGTGGAACCTAATTGGTAGCGTGTGAGCATATATGAAGATGAAAAGGCAGAAATAAAAAAAATTGTGCCTTGGAGAAAAAATTAAGAACCTATAGCGCAAACACGAGGCAGAATAAATGTCGATATATATATACTCATCATTACATCATCATGACTCCAATACAATATAGCGCAAGCTTTTTCTAATGCAAGTTTTTTTTTCAATAAAAACTCCTTCCACTGCGTTTTATAAGAAGTTTTTTTTTCAATAATTGTAAAGACCAAATGATGAAGACAATTTAAATACACATAGGACACTTCAATTTTTCAAAAAGAAAAGGTATATATAAAGAATAATTTTTTGGATAACATTGAGTAATATATTACTCCTTTCTTCAAAACATGCCTTAAATTGGTTATTGAGATTATTAAATTCGCGAGCATAATCTGCATTTAGCAGCGGTTTACAACCATTACTAAATACAATGGTTGTAATTTTTGCAGCAGTTAAGGTAGTGAAATTTGGAACTGCTATTAATGTTTGACCATTAGAAATTTCAATTTAAACGTTATCCTACCCATTAGCCTCTACATTCTCATTTCATTCTCTGATCACAGTTGTTATTGTTAGTGTTATTACAATTTTTAAAGTACTTCCAATGAATAAGTTATGGATTAAGTTCCCTTATACGTCTCCTCGATATTTGATTGGATTGAATAATTTTTTGGATTTTACTGACATACATAGCAAAATTAACGGTAAGATTTTTTGCCCTTATGCTAAATGTAATTCCAAAAAGTGTCACGTTACAGATTTTGTGATGGAATACTTAATTATTAAGTCGTTCCTCAGTTATTAATACAGTATATAATTCAGTTGGAGGTATCTTGTTAGATATTAAGTATAGGCATCTCTCCTAAAGAAGATTATCATGTTGCAAGGGACTATCTCCTTCAACCAAATCCGACCTCATTGATGAAATAAATAATTTTAAGATTGTATGTCATACAATTTTTTTTAATGAAATGTTTTATGTGAGTAGGGTCCTGGGAGCTCACCAACATCATGATGTACCCCCAAACTTGGAGAGTTTACAGGTATACTTACAAATAGTCTATCTACCAATAAAGTTTTTACATCATCAAAAGAATTTGAATTTACAACTTTATATGTTCCACGTCAATTCGTTACTAATTGGATTAATCTTGATTTTTGCTAACAATTTTTAAAAAGCCAGTAAACACTAAACAAATATGAAGAGGCCAGGGAACTGGGCCCAACAATAAACAATAAATATAATTCAAAAATCCAGTTTGGGCTTAATATAATGAGTTGGTTTATTATATAGGTTGTGACTTTCAATTAGAGGACATTTGAAAAGTAAATATTTTACAATTAGATAGATATATATTTTAGATATATTAGATCATAAATGTGAATAATTAATTAATTAATTAGATGGATAAGAGGGCCTTTGAAAAGTGAATGTTAAGATCATCCATCACCAATATACATCTTGATCTAAAATTTATAATAAATTACAAGTAATCCTCTTATTAGCTTGGAATCACACTATAATTAAATGAAAATATTTAATTTTACCTTTTCGTTTGGTGTTTGTTACGTCTACTCATACTTAACTTCCCAACATCGAATATTTTCATAGCGATACATGTGCTTAAGTATGTGCTTAAGTAGTGTATCTTTATGATGATAGCTAATCAATAACTTTTGGCATGTGATCAATAATCCATCTAATAACTCTCTTATTTATAGAAGAGAGAATGCTTATTTTCCTTCTATATTATATGTCAGTAGGATCTTTCAAATAAAAACTAAGTTAAAATGCAATATAGTAGTATTAATATAGATTAATCTCTGAGCAGCTTATGATTTATCTTATTTAATGAAATGCAATTAACAAATCAATCTAAGAGTATCAAATGTGTTTTCCACCGTCTAATTAAACCAAACGAATGAATTTAATTTCTATAAGATGAATATCTTAGGTGATTGACTTCACTAATCTTCATTGTTCACATTTAGAATTGAGTTCCTCTTTAACTAAACAAAAGGACAAGCAAGACACCTTACTTATTAACCCTTCTAACCTTTCAATCTCATATAGAACCGTACAATTAATTGATTAATTAAAAGCATCTCACTGTTTAGTTCATAGCAGATTTATATTAAATCATTTATACCTCTACTTAATTCCTATAAACTTATAGAACTAATTAATTTCAAACGGATAAGGGAATTACACCAATTGAATGATAAAAAAGAAGTACCATAGTCAGATTAAATTCAAAGAGTACAAATGTAATATAAATTTAACAATTCAGAATGCATTAGAAATCTAGATACAATCCCAAACCATACATATAAATCACAATCTATAGACAACTTAGAACTGAAATCTAAACACATGGCGAATAGAAATATGAAATTAAGAATTTAAAACTTCCCTAAGTAGCCTAAGGATTCCCTATTAGCTTAATCATTTGTAGCAACTCATAGTTGGGAAATTGACTCCACCAAATAGATGGACTTTCATGGCCATCGTGGACATTGCGAAAATGGAGAATGACATGCCAAGAAGAAAAGGACGACGTGAATGGAGGAAGAAGGAGTGTTGAAGGTTTGAATCTCACGGGAGTGAAGAATGCGGTCTAGGACGTTGCTCCTCTGTGCGATGGTGGGTGTCGTCTGTTCTCTGTCTCTGTCTAAAATCTTTTTTTTTTTTTCTGAGTCCGTATCAGATCTGCTATGCCTTGATTGCCATTTCCGTATTTCAGTTAAACTGCATCTAAATCCATCTGGACTTATAAAATAAGCTCATAGTCAATCATTTCAATAATATGGTCATATAATATATTAATTAAATCCCCTAATTATATAAAGTCTCTAAAATTGCCCAAAGGACCCTTTTGCAAATTATTCCTAGTTATATCCAATTAATTCATATTTAAGTTTCATAAGGTCAAGTTTAGGTACTAAAATATATGGAAATATATAGCATTATCAATTACATCATTAAAATTTTCATATGATTATAACATGTTCCCTTTATTTATCATGTTAACTTTGTTTTCATAGAGTTTATTGTATATTAAATATGAGTAAAGTTAAAAACTTTTAAAATTTTAAGGTAGAGTTAATGAGATTTTAAGATCTTATTTGATATATATATAAAATATGCAAAACGTGACTTATAAATTAATAGGAGAAATGAGTAAATGTTAGACCCTTATCTAATTAATAACAATCCAATAACCTAACCCCTAACAGAAATATATAGATGTAATATCCTGTGCCAAAAAAAAAAAAAGAGGAGAAGGATTTAAAATAATAATAATAATAATAACCTAAGGACTTAGTTGCAAAGTGAAAATGCTTGGGGGGCAAAATGGTCATGTTACACTCCCTTCATTTAATATCATAATATCTTCTGCACCTTCTGCTATTCATCCTTCGTTCCAGGCGGTGTTCGAGCACGAGAGTGAGAGCAGGAGAGCGTCGTTTATGGCGGTGCCTGTTCTCGCCGAAGGGAAGCGT